>CAJVRN010000017.1:970000-1110000 GCA_911728415.1 Lagocephalus sceleratus
CATGTAGTCATTGATCTGAGGCATTGATTGGAGGTTGGGAGCTAAAGGCCAGCTCACATTAAGACTTTACCTCCCAAAGGGGCAATATGGAGCATTATCATTGAGGGACGTTCTCAGGCTGCTGCCACATGTGCTGAAACACACCTCACGCGTCAGGACAAAGAGAGATTACAGATGTGCGCTCACACACACACACACACACACGCGCGAGCGCGCGGTTCTCAGGTGTTCCCGCATCTCTTCATCATTCTGCAAGTACATCTCTGTTCTCTCCGCCCACCCGTCTCTTCGTCTGCTCATTCATCACACCCACAGCTCCACGCGCTAACGACAGAAGGGAGCAGCCCCGGCATTTAAAGGCCTCCTGCTCCGGCTCGAACCGCCGTTACAAATGGCAACTTCCAAAGCTGCGTTTCCAAAGCCACTTGCTTCTTTAAAACAACGTGTTTTGCATTTCTCCTGTAAAACACCAGGCGGGTGCATCACTGCTCCTGATCCTCTTGGACTGAACATCAGATAGGAGGACCGACACGAGGTCCTCAGTACTGTTGTTATGACAGGAGGCTGACTTCATAATACTCCCTTTTACATGTTTTATAGCACCTTTTTATCATCGTGGACCGGGGGGGGTACACATAGATAGTTTATATGTCAAATCTAAATCTAAATCTGGGCCTTTTCCCCTTCAAAATAAACTTTCACGTCTGTTTTTTTACTTATTTTGACGCTTTTGGTGCTGAAGTGACCGAGATGCAACCGGTCATTTTTCAAAATAAAAGACTGTTCAGACTCAGATCATAAACACAACGGAAATAAATAATTATTTCTTGGGTGGACCGGTACCGATTGACCCACGGACCGGTACGGGTCCCCGCCCCGGGGGTTGGGGACCGCTGGTTTATATGATCTGTTTACTCATTATTGTCCCAAAGTAAACAAACTCCAGATTCTAAAAGGTCTTGGTTCTGTCCTCCGTCTGCAGACTCCATGCACATTGAAGATGTGGATGCAGTGCAGAAGCTCCAGGACGTGCTCCACGAGGCCCTGCAGGACTACGAGGCCTCGCAGCACCAGGAGGATCCCCGTCGGGCGGGGAAGATGCTCATGACTCTCCCCCTGCTCCGTCAGATCTCCACCAAGGCCGTGCAGCACTTCTACAGCATCAAGCAGGACGGAAAGGTCCCCATGCACAAACTCTTCCTGGAGCTGCTGGAAGCCAAGGTGTGAGGACAGCTGGATTCTCCTTCCACCTGAAGCACCAGAGCAAAACTCTCACATCCAATGACCTCTTGCTACTCGCACGCACACACACACACTCACACACACACACACACGCTCACACAGGAGTGTATCCTCTGACACAAACCCCCCCCCATGAATAAACAATTACGCTTAACGTCGTACCTGAAACCCCGAACCTGCACCATCTTGGACAAGAGGACTCTCACTTAACCTTTGACCTTTGGGGATTTGACCCCCCCCCCCGGCTGCTGAGGAAGAGGACGCTTCCTCTAGAAGCTCCTGCGTTAACGATCAGCGCCGGCTCCCAACGCCGAAGACGACAGAACTCTCGTATATCCCGTCACGATGAAGATGCTGTTGACAGACACTCAGATGAGGACACATTTAAAAAAACAAGCTCTTAATTTTAGTCCTGAGAGACCATAAGACGACGCCCATGTTTCCGTTTCCCGCGTTTCCTGCCTCCGAGGGTTTTTTAATTTTTTTTTTTTTCAATAATTGAGAATGGAAAAAGAAGAAAGAGCAAAGAAGATTCAAAGAGGCGTTTTGTCACGTCGCATCACTCTGGTTGGACGGATGGAAAGAGAAGAGCCGCCAGAGAGCGGAGCTGACGGCGGCCTTCGGCGCCCAACCCCCCCTCGCCCCCCTCGCCCCCCCCGCGCGCCTCCTCTCTGATCCGACGGCGGCGGGCCACCACGGACCTCGGGAGCGCTGCTCGTTTTCCGCTCTGGCAGCTGTTTGGGGTTATTGTGAAAACCAGCAGGGCTCAGAGGAACCGAACTGGAAACCACTGCTCTAAATTCAGCTCCTGGTTTCCCAGTGCCCCCCCCCCACACACACACACACACACACACACACACACACACACACCAGCAGCGTTGCTACTTGTTGTATTTGTTGAGGACCAGCGACCCAAATCAGTCAGTATTAACATTCGTGCTAACGTTTGCGCCCTCCACGTGGCTCAGAAACGCTCCACCTCCGACTTGAGACGAAGTCATTAAGCAGGTTTTAGGCCGCCTGGCTGGTCCCCCCCCCCACACACACACACACAAGTCGGTCGAGATTTTAATCTGCGAATGTGCCATTAAGATTATAATCCAGCCCATTACTCAGACCTGCTCCCTCACACACACACACACACACACACACACACACACACTCCCTACTCGTCTGGTCAGCGCAGAGATCCTTCTGTGGCTGGTTGGGGGGACGGGGGGCGGGGGGACAGGGGGGGGCGAAACGGACTAAAGGACAACTGTTGTTGCCATCCTTGTTTTCTGTCTTTATTTGTACCTTGAAGCTGATGGAGGACAGCGGCGTGAGGGTTGTAAATATCGGTCATCCTGTATATGACACATGACACGGCTGTTTTTGTTAATAATGCTGTCTTCTTAAAACTGATTGATATGTCTTTCCTTTTCTATCAGCTTGATCACTCAGCAATTATCTCATATATGAATATAACAAGTAATAACGTATTAACAAATCCACGTTAATCTTAGACAAATCTGAGCAATAGTGGGATTTAAAGGGTGGACTACGTCTGCAGTGTTAACATCATGCGCCGGTCTTACATCTGAGGTGGGGGGTGCGGGGGGGGTTGTTGCGTTCTCTTGGTCTCTGTGTGAGTCGCCACGAGCTTTTAGAAAACATCCAGCATCTCCTCAGTTCGACGCAGTGGAGTCGGTCGGAGGTCGGGCGCATCCGCGTCAGCCGGTCGGCGATAACCCAGAAACCTGCCTCAGCGCGCGTGGGGGGGGGGGGGAGGGGGAACACCCGTCCGAACTGAGACCGAGCTCGCTCCTCCGCTCCTCTGCGTTAGTCAAGTGAGGCCGACCCGTTCCTCACCCCCCCCCGGTGGCGGGCTGCGGTACAGGAATAAGCCCCTCCCTTCAAAATAAAGCCCCGGCTAAATAAAAACGACATCATGGCGATGGGCGGGGGAGGTGATGTCATGGTTGTGTTGCATGTCAGTAGTTCTACGAAACACCGTGTTAATTAGTTGTTGACTTAATTTATAGAATAACCTGATTTGACTTTGACATCAGGCGCACGTAAATCACGTTGTTGCATTTTTGAAAATGGAGTTTGCTTTGTTGGTTTTAATTACGTAAGTGGAAAGCTGGGCCGACGGGAGGCCGCCTGACCCCCCCTCGCCACGCGGAGACGCGCCGATTTTCATTTTCAGTCATCGCAGCTTTAACGGATGAAAACAACCAAGGGTTTTTTTTTTTGTTTTTTTTTAAATACCTAATACGAATGTCAGCCTGTGATGGAGAATGTAATCTGGCGGAGAAGGGCAACGAGTCAGGGCAGACGAGCGCTGCAGCCTCAGTGTAGTTGATCTCTAACATCACTCGCTCTATCATCATCATCATCATTAAGGGGTGTTTTCCTTCTTTCACATTGTATATTGTAAATTATACAGATTATAATTCTAACATAAGACAATTTATAGGGAAGGGAAAAGAAAAACTGTAGTTCAGCCTTGATGTGTGTTACATGTTCACTGTTTCTTTCTTTGTTTTCCTCGAGAAAAGCGCTTTGATTTGCTCTCAGTTCTGTTTGAGGTCCTCCCCTCTGTCGGGTCCTTCCCTCCTGTGTTGAGTCCTGAAGGCGTTGCTGTGCCCTTTTTTCTCGTGGTGATTCCCGTTCTCGTGTCGTGCGCTTCTTCTTTGGACAACACGCCGTAGAGTAGAGGCCATGTTGTCTGCCTGCCGGATCAGTCCGCTCAGGGTCTGGGGTACCAGCTTCTCTCCCGATGAACCCAACCAGATTTAACGCTCTTCTAGGAACGTAACTAGACCACCGAGATCAAAGTAAAGCTTTCATCTTTACCAAAATAGACATAATTAATTAATGAAATATTTAGTATCTAAATGAAGAAACACCATACGAGTATTTAAACTGGATCACTTGTGTAACTTTCCTGTAGAATAAAGGACATATTGTATATCATTAGGTTTTAATAAGGTGGAATTATACATTTGAATAACGTAGGTGACTCTTTTTGATAAACTCGCTGTACATACCTGCCTTCCACACAGCTCAACTCATGAACGTCGCTGATCAGAGAGGACGTCTTGATCACAAAAGCTTTCTTTGGCCATCCTTCCCGGTTTTAAACCCGATCAGACGGGTGACGGTTACGGATTCACCAAAACGCGGAGGAAGAATCTCGTAGCGCTCGGTTTACGCTTGACGTTTCCTACCAAGTGGGGGAACGGCTTCAGAGTTGCACCTCTTTACACCTCGCATACACAAACCTAGACAGATTTAAGGATTTTAGGACTTCACAGGTGCATGTAAATTATTTCCTAATGACGCTGTTGTGGCTTAAAGTTCACTGTCTTGTTTTTCTTTATTTTGTTTTTTTTAATCTTTTATTGTACATCAATCTTCAAAGTCTGATAAGGTGCTCTTGTCCTTAAATTCCTCTTTTTATTGTTTCTGTCAGATGAATCCTGTTCAAAGACAATAGAACACTTGCTGCTACCAGTCTGGGTTTATTTTAGAGGAACAACACAGAAGACGGTTTAATGGCTGCGGCGCGTTTGCACTTGTTTTATCCGCTAATGCTGCGGGTTTTTCATCGGGCAGGTTTCGTTTTTAACCCCATTTAAACGGTGACAAAACCAAACTGCTGAGGAGAGTTTGACCTGGTTGTGCTTGGGGCAGCATATTACCGCCCTCGTCGCCTCCACTGTCAGGACATTTAGACACGAAGGCGAACCCGGTCTGTCTGTAGCTGCCTCCGAGGCCTGCTGAGGCCCACCTGCGTCCAGCAGCACCTTCGCAGCGTTTAGTCATTTAGTTGTATTTAACCCTGCCCCCCCTCAACTAAAACGCCGCGTTTGCTGCGGCTGAGCCTGCAGGCCGAACATTTGAGTGAGAAGGCGACGTATTTGATAAGGAGACCCCTGTGTGACGGAGAAGAGTACTAAAAAAGACCCTGTCGTGTTATTAAAACCATGTCCGTAGATTTTAGATGTGCTTCACATCAGTAAATGGAAAAAAAAAAAAGCAACAATAACCTGTATATTTTTGTGATGTGTATCATACAAGTGTGCTACAACGATAATGTCCATTTGTGTAAATGTATTTATTTCACATTGTATATATTCAATGCAAAAAGAGAGACCTATGATTCTGTAACTGAAACTATTATGGGTTGAAACATTACATGTGTTACTCCAGACTATGCCTTTCAGGATTATTACAGTAGAGCAATATCAATTAAAACCAGGCTTCCAGTTTTGACACCTGTCTTTTGTCTCTGCTTCCATTCTTAAACTATCCTGATCTCTTTCCATCACACACACACACTCACACACACACGCATGTACACACACACACACACACACACACACACACACTGGAAATGTCCACTTAACACATCAACATAGAACCTGGAGGTACGAGGAGGTAGTGAAGGTAAAGGTTAGTGGATCCAGACACAGCCCCCCCCCCCACTCACATGAGCCTGGTCCTGCTCAGGGTTTCTTCCTGTTAAAAGAGGAGTCAGGCCCCGGTTCCTGTGAGGAGTCTAGGGGCACTTGTGATACAATGTGATAAATAAATAAATCGCATAAATAACAACTGAATTAAACTGTAAGAACACAGAGAGACCCTCCTTCACAATAAAATAATGTTTGTTTTCTAAATATCTTATTAGGCCCACTGTGTCTCCAAGACAAACACGTCCTCCCGCGTCTATTTACCGACTTTTTTCTCCCGGCGTCTTCCTTCCTTCACACCCCTCGTTTTTCTTCTCCGTCCACCTCGCACGCCTCCGTCTCCTCCGTCCCTCCTCTAATAGCCAGCCGCAGTAAATGGGACGCAGAGGCCAGGAATTTAATGTAGCAGAGAGCCGTGAAGCTTTTTAAGAAGCCTTTTTCCAACAGAAGGAGCCCTGACCTGCAGGCAAATATTTTTTATCCGGATGACATAAGAAGATATTAACTGAAAGAGAGTGGGTTTTATTCCTTTTTTCATTCCACGATTCCTCTCTCCCATTTTTCTATTTGGGTTGCTGCCTGGTCGCCCGACCCCCGTGCACACACGTTTTATTTCACTCGCCTGCTTTTTGGAGTTCATTTATTTTATTTTATCTTTGATTCATTATTATGATACGATAAAAGCTACTTGAGCATTTCAGCTGCTCGGGGGCTCTTATCGTTAACCTTGTGGAACGCGAGTGAGAGTGGGATCCACACGCCGCATCGCTAATGGCTAACTTAACTCCTCTTGTCTCCTCCTCCACCTTATGGCTTCATCTACATCTCTGCTATCTTTGTCTCTTAGAGCATCTTTCACCCTATTATCAAGCTACCAAATGATGTTTCTCCCCGATATTCTCATCCCGCGTTGCTTTTTTTTCTTTGTTGTGCTTTTAATTTGAAAAGCTAAACACCTTTCTCGGCGTTACTGGATGTAACCCTTCTCAGTTATCCTTCTCCACCAGCGATTCATCCTCAGCAGACATTATTTGGGGAGAGGTCCCTTAGGGTTAATTTTTCGGTCCCATTCCATTTTCCATTTACATACATAAAGTTTCGCTGTTATACCAATGACGCACAGTTATAGCTTCTCATAACACATAATAGCGCCATTAGTCCAGAAGATCATCGAAGGTGCCTCACAGATATAAAGCGTTGAATCTTATTCACGTATCTGTTAATAAATCAACTCAAATCTGTTTTTAAAACTCGCTCCTCTATCCGCCGTAAACGAGGCACCGTTTCTTTTGCTTTATTTTAGTTTTTGGGGCTTTGACCAGTGAAGCCTTCTTGTGTGTGTTAATTTCTCTGATTGTGTGTGTGTGTGTGTCCACGGTTGCTGGGCTGCTTTGTGTTGTCCCCGCAGATAAATGTACAATCCTGTTGTGTTCAAATGCGGTCAGAAAGCTCTCTGACTCTCTTTGTGTGCGCCTGTGTGTGTATGTGTGCGTGCGTGCGTGAGCGCGCGCGTGTGTGTTATCCCTGTATTCTCTCGTATGAGTACTAAGTTCCCTTGGGGTTCGCAGGCCCGGTGACATGGACTCGTGGTGGTAATGGCCTTTCACAGCATTTAGCTCCCCTGACACACGCTGACAAATGAAGAAGTGAACCGTCACGGGCACAGAATACACAAATGTGCAAAATTTACTGTAATACTGCAGCTTTTATGGACGGATCATTTTATATAAGCTGGGCAAGTCCCTCTGAGATCGTGAAGCTCCTTTCCAGGGGTGTCCTGGACCCATAAACATATTTACTACCGTCGGTTTAAAAAGACAAACCGACCTCGTCTGCATGTGGGTGCAGCGACGAAGGAACCCCGACCTCAGCTTCCATCCAAGCTTCTGGGTTGTGTTTTAAAAAAAAATAGCAGGAGGGTTTGAAATGTCGTTGTCCAAACGCAGAGATATGAACTGAAGCTGGTTTTTGCTCTGGGTTCCTGTATCATGGAGGTTAGCCTCTTTCGTTCTTTGTCTTTCTGAAATCTTTTCCCTCCTTACGCACAATAACCATAAATCACTTCTGCTCGCTTCCATCTCCTCCCAGCATCCCATCTTCTTATGTCATCCCATTCTCTGTGTCTTCCTCCCTCTTTTCCCATTTTGCCCCCCCATCCTTCCATCTCCCAGGGTGTAAAGTGGCTGAGGAGGCTGGACGCTCTTCAGCTGCATGTGCAAACCATAAGAGGGTCAGCTGTCTATTTGCACTTTTAACGTCTTGACTCTATACGATGGGCCATTTATTTGCACTCTCTGTTCCCTCCTTCCCTCTCTCTCTCTCCCCCATCCCTCCTTCTTTCTGTGTCTATTGCTCTCTGGCTCTCTCATACGACAGTAAATGTTTTAACTTTCCATTCTATGGGCCATTCATTAAGTTAGTGTACTTTAATAAATAGTCTGATGTGTCACTGCCCAGTGAATTAGTGGCACTTACAATTACCCACTAGTGGCCAATAGATAGCTGCAGGGTTTCATACGCTGTGGCCACTTTTCCTCTGAAAACCAATTAGAGCTTACTGGGGTTGATATGGACGTTAATAACACATATGTCTGCATACACAATTTCCACTAACTCATTTCTGTTTATAATGTATCAGGACACACGGAAGCTTCTATATTCTTAAATGTGAGCACACACAGAGGGACGGTCCACGCAGTCTTAGCAACCGGCTCCAGCTCCACCGGCTTCCTGCTACAGTCCAAACACATGAATATTAGGTGTGTGTGTGTGTAGTGAGGGACTGGTGACCTGTCCAGGGTGTGTTCCTGACATCTCACCCAGCGACGGCTGGGATGAACCCCCCTGCCCCCTCTCATAGCAACAAGGTCCCAGGTTTGAGTCCAGCTGATGAACCAAAGTGATAACTTTTGCTGAAGTGTCCTATGCTAATAATAGTTACGGCACCGTGTGCATGTGTGTGTGTGTGTGTGTGTGTGTGTGTGTGCATGTGTGTGTGTGAGAGAGAGCGAAAGAGAGAGAGGATGATTATGTGTATGTCCATTGTCAGGAGAGGCAGGAGGTTAATTCAATCCTATGGAAACGCAGCATGGAGGGGATTGGACAGCACAGCCCTCAGGGTTTCACTGGCCTCAACCCCAATAGGGGGCAGAATGCACACTCACACACACACACCCACACACACACACATGCACACACACACAAACAGATGCTATAACTTAAGGATATAATATCTGAAAAGCCAGAAAAGCCAAATTGTTTTTATATCTACTTCTTGGCGCATTTCACTTAGTGACAAGATAACTGATGAGCATGGATTAATACACACACACACACACACACACACACACACACACACACACACACACACAGTATATGTATTTATAGAAAATGCTGCATGAATCAAGGACAAGAAAAAGGCGGACAGTTGGATGGAGGACATGAAGAAGGTTTGATAGAATGGTCAGAGCAGAGCGGGATTGAAGGAATGAAAGAGTAGAGAACGTGTGGGAGGAGTGTAAAGAGGAGAGAGGTGGATGGAGGGATGACGGGAGACTCCTAGGAAGAACAGATCACCCAGACGGGCCTCACGCAGCCGCGGTTCCGATGAAGAGCACCAGATAATTCAGTTACACCTAACACACAGAAGCGTCCGTGTCTCCTTTGTCCACCCCAGTGTCGTTCACCCAAATGGGGCCAGAGGCGGCGTAGTCCACTGGAACAGAGCTGCGGTGACGCCGAGTCCCGAGGCTCCGCTGCAACATTCAGCCGTGGAGTTTACCTCCTGTATCGTGGCCCTGCGGCCAAGGGGAGCTCACAGCCAAAGATACAGCTTTGCTCCTCCTGTATGACGGAAAAACACGCTCTTTCCTCTCAGGGTGACCTAAAGTGAACGGGGTAAAGTCAGACCTGGGAGTGTTTTCACCCATGTTCACCGCTGCTGTAATTCTCCTCACGTTCAGACTGGAACCACATCATCTTCTCACATCAGCCTCTAACCTCTCCTCCTGTAGCCCACGTAACCTTGGGTGCCTCATCCATTTATTCACTGAAAAAATATTGAATTATCATTATTATTATTATTATTATTATTATGGTTTGTTGTTGTTGTTGTTGTCTTGGTCATAAGTTGGGGGAATTTCTCATCACACATCTTGAGGCAGAAGAGAGTGTGAAGATGGTTTCAATGAAAACCTCATTTTAATGTATCCATCTGTGTGTTTCACCAATCAGATGTAGCAATCGTGATAATCACATGACCTTGTTTTACCAATCATAAGTAGCAACGTGGTCACATGACCCTTCAACCTGTGGCTGCATCAGGAGCGTAAATACAGATAAATGATGAAGGAAGTGAGACAAAAGCACACAGACGGGACACACACGTACCCAACCGTCACTGTTGTGGCTCTTTTTCCTGCGGATGGTGTGAAACCCGTGACTGAGGGGCCTCAAGGTGCCACAGGTCAGGGTGCATCTGTGGACGTGGTCGGTCTGGAGGGCGGAGCGGCCTCTGCTGGAGGAGGACGCTGCGTCATCCGCATCAGGAAAGTCGGTGGGAGCAGGAAGTCCGCGCACGGCGGGAGGTCCGGCGTGTTCCCAAAACGGATCAGCTCGGGGACTCTGGATTGGTTTGGCTCCCTGGGGGGGCAAAGCCTGAGACTCTGGGACCACTCAGCAAATCTGCAGCACTCTCCAGAACCACGCTTGGTCCTGCATGTTTGACAGCAACTTCACCTCCTCCTGCAGGTGAGCTTGACCTTTGAACTTTGTCTCATTCTCCTGGAACCTAAAATGTTCTGTTTGAAGTCCACAAGGTTCTTCCCCCATGGGAGGAGGTTCTCCTTCTATAGGAGGACGTTCTCCCCCCACGGGACGTGGCCAGTGTGTGGCGCTGTGAGGGAGTGACCGTTCTGAGACAGAGGAGGTAAGCTCCAGCTACAGGCGGGGGCAGAACGATGGAGGCAGGTTTAAATGAGCGTAGCTACCGGATGAATTACATCTCCCCTGAATTATACTGATAAGATCCAAAAATGGAACAGGAACATCAGGTTGGGGGGGGAGTTCACACAAGCTCTTTCAGTCAGAGATCGACGTAAACACATTCTGTGTGCGTTTGTTGTTTCTCATTCTTCGGGCGTTCTTCACGATGTTCTGGAGAGAGACGCTGAGTTCACTGCAGCGGTTTAGGGTTTCAAGCTATTTGACACTCGTGGTAAAACTGTACGTTACAGTCAGAAGAGAAGAGAAGAAGAATTGCTTTAGTGGTGAAGATGAGTGTGTGTGTGTGTGTGTGTGTGTGTGTGTGTGTTCATTTTATTTTGGTGAAAAACACACAGCCCAGGCATCAATTTATTCCACTCTCCTAATCAGCGGCGAGGCCAAGGATGTCTCCATACATATTCATGCTGATGGAGGCGCGGAGCGGCGGAACATTCGTAAACCGCGTTCACCGCGTCCGCCTTAACGTCGTTGGACCAGCAAACACGATCCCGACAAATACAAGTCACACACAACTAATTTAGAAAATGAGGCGATATCAGTCGTGTGTCGTCGCTCGGGTTTAATCCCTTCTGTGGGATTGCACTTCAATCTCTTGAATTGAACGCGGCTGACCGAATAAATTAGTGGAATCGATGTAGGAGCAGACTCGCGCGGCGTGGACATGCTCCGCGCAAATCTATGCAAATGTCTTATGAGGAGGGGATAAGAGAAGCTCTTGATAATCACAGCCCATCTGACACCGCTGCCATTCTCAGGACCTCCGAGGAGGGAGCGTCGAGGAAATATGATAAACACCCAGCAGGGGGGATTTGAGACGTTTGGAGCAGTTGTGAAGTCAGCACCTGAGATTATGTTTATTTTAAACAGTGACGCTTTTATTTTGAAGGGGTGCCACCATTTAAATGCTCATACTTTACCTTCCCTCGCATCTCCCTTCTTTTGCCTCCCTATTTTCCTCCTCCCCCTCTCCCCTCTCCACCTCCTTCCTCGCCCCCAGCCCCCCCCTCCCCTCCCTTTGCTCCTCTCTGCCTGGTATTGATTAGAAGGCGAACCTCTAATCTCCTTAAGGTCATTAGGAACACTTAATTAAAACCTAGTTAGAATGCCTTTGTTCAACCAAAGCAAATTGCAGCTGTTCAAACGCGATTAGTATGATAACGTAAAAACTTGTCGGCAGGGAAAAATATAAGGGAGGCTCTTTTTTAAGGGGGGGTGTTTACACAGTTTAGCTTAGGAGCGTTTCAACTCAACAAGAGTAAATGATGCCAAATACTTGAGTGTGTGTTGTGTGTTCACGTCCTACCGATGTGACATTAAGCAACATTTAAACAAGGCCTTCTTATTAGTTTAAAATATAGAATAAGTTTGTGTTTAACCTGTTTAAGCGGCTGCGTGGGTGCGGAGCGTGGAAACCATGCAGCGGTGAGCATGCAGGGATTCCTCTCTGACACGTCCTGTAATTAATGATTCCGGGTTAATTGTTACCAATGCCTAATTAATAGCGCACAGCGCCGCGTCCCCGGTGACAGCCTGAAATTGCTGACAGAGAAAGACACCTTTACAAAGCACGAGGCCGTCGATTAAACCTCGCTGTGTTCCTGCCTCCCCTCACTGAGAGGAGGGCCGGAGTAACAGGAACATGCAGGAACCAGAGGACTGAGGGGCTCAAACTGGGCTCAAACTGGGGCTCAAACTGGGCTCAAACTGGGCTCAAACTGGGCTCAAACTGGGCTCAAACTTGGGCTCAAAGTGGGGCTCAAAGTGGGGCTCAAACTGGGCTCAAACTGGTGCTCAAACTGGGCTCAAACTGGGCTCAAACTGGAGCTCAAACTGGGGCTCAAACTGGGCTTAAACTGGGCTCAAACTGGGCTCAAACTGGGGCTCAAATTGGGCTTAAACTAGGCTCAAACTGGGGCTCAAATTGGGCTCAAACTGGGCTCAAACTGGGCTCAAATTGGGGCTCGAACTGGGCTCAAACTGGTCCATGTGGTTTTAAGGTCTGAGCTCATAACAGCATCATGATGGCCAATCACACACACACACACACACACACACACACACACACACACACACACACACACACACACACACACACACACACACACACAAGCCTCTGGTCCTCTAATGATAAAACATCCAGGCCACAGTAACCTCTGTTCACAGGAGCTGCAACCAGTACACAGCACTGGGAACACTAACGACACGTACTGGTTCATCTGGGCGGGTTACCCAGTAGTCAGGCTCTGGTGGGCGGGCTGGTTGTGCTGGTTGAGGTTGTTGTGTTAGTTGTGTTACTTGTTTTGCTGTGTTTCTTGTCTTGGTTGTGTCGATTATATCAGTTGTGTTCATTGTGTTCTGATGGTTTTGTGTTTGTTGTGTTTGTTGTTGTGTTGTTGTGTTGTTGTGTTTGTTGTGTTTGTTGTGTTTGTTGTGTTTGTTGTGTTTGTTGTTGTGTTGTTGTGTTGTTGTGTTTGTTGTGTTGTGGTTTCCTGCTGACTGGACTGTGTCGATGCCTGAGCCGACCTAAAGCCGTTAAACCGGGTCTTTGTGTGGTGTTTAAGTCTCTTACTGGGGGACTTTACTGGTCTCCATCCTCCCACCGACTCCCCATCAGGGTCTCCTAGCGACCCCTCCTCACGGGGGGGCTCCTCCCCCTCCTCCCCCTCCTCCTCCCCCGCTGAACGCACCGTTCGTGTCACACTTTGTACCGCTCTCGCACGGACGCCGTCCCGTTACTTTTCGGCGCAGTAACGCCGCCTCCTCGTTACTTTACGCGCCGCCTCGCGCGCGGCCGACCCAGATGGCGTCTCGCGGTAATCTGCTTATGCGCGCGTTTGGCGCGCGTGCGGCGTGAGAGGAGAGGAGCCGGCTCAAGTTCAGGGTCTCCTCAAGTTCGGACCGGACTACTTTCTGCGCCTCCCGGCCGGCGGAGCGTCCCCAGGTGCGCGGAGGCGGCGCCGCGTCCGCGCCAGCAACAGGTGACGCGTCCCCCCGGAGCCCGAGCCCGGCGGCGCGGGTCCTCCTCAGGTAACCGGGGCTCGGGTCCTCCTCCACAGGTAACCGGGGCTCGGGTCCTCCTCCTCAGGTAACCGGGGCTCGGGTCCTCCTCCTCAGGTAACCGGGGCTCGGGTCCCAACGTGGCCGGTCCGTCGGGCGTCATCAGCGGACAGGTGCGCGCCCCGGGCCCCCCCCCGGCCCCCCCTCCGGCGGGGCGAAGCTTATAAGTATTGTGATGAAGACGTCTTGGGCTTGAGCCTCAATTTCCAACAAACTTGGGCGCAAAGCCATTCAGTGGGATAATAACCTGGATGCCCGGGGCCGGAGGGAGAACGGGGGACATGTTTAATTCAATGGGAAGTGAAGAAAAGAGGGAAGCGGTGTAGCCGTGGGACGTGTGGGAGCCTCCATCAGGCGCGACATGATGGTCGGGCTTTGGGCCGCCGATGGGCCGCGTCACGTTTGTCTCCTGCTGGATTTTGGCCTGACCACATTTCTCTCCCCCTTCCTCCCTTCCTTCTCCTCTTCCCCCCTCCAGGTTGTGAAATCCTCCCTATCATGTGAAGGCTTTGGTTGTGGTGTGTGTGCGCGCACGTGTGTGTGAGGGACAGCGGCGGTGTGACACGCTGGAGCTTTGTGGCCTCGCCCCAGCGCCGCTGGCCTGTAAAAAAAAAAAAAAGTGCCCCTGAAACCATGAAACCACCAGAGTCATCACTTATTTAGGGGCTGCCGGAGGTCCTCTGATGGAAGTCTGGGATCTGGAACCTCTCACCTCCTCGAGGAACGCCAAGGAACCCGCATCCAAGTTCGGAGAACTTCGGACCTCGCCGGGAGCCCCGGCGGAGCAGCCTTGTGGGTTCAAAGGTCAACGAGGGGTTGAGAAGAGAGATGCGAAGGTAGACGAAGAGAAGAGAGACGTGCACGAACGTGGGGGCCCCAGACTGGGGGAGGGAGAGCAGCTGAAGAAGGCCAGGATGAAGGCGAGGCCTGCTAGTGGAGGTCCTTCCCACCTGAGCACCAGGGTCAGGGTTAGGGTCGTCCTCTGGCGGACGCTCCTCCTCCTCAGCCTGCGTCCAGAATCCGCGTCCTCGCAGGTACGGGTCCTCGTGGAAGCTTTTAATTCCAAACATTCGGTTTTTAGGCTTCCCAAACATGCATTTGTTCACGTCCAGTAACGATGAACGGGGTCTCTCCTCAGGGGAACTTCCCACGGATGGAGAACGTCGCGGCCTACAAGCCCGTGTCCGCCTCGCCGCCCCGCTCCACCTGCGGTCTCCCCGACCGGAGCAGCTACTGTCAGTCTCCGTCCTCCCTGGACGACCTGCGGACGTGTCCCCAGGCCCTCTGCGTGCAGGACTGCCCCTACAGGGCCGACGCCCCCCCGTTCGCCCCGCTGCTGCTGCGCTCACACAGGTTGGGCGCGCCCTCGACCCCCGGTGGTGGAGATGTTCGTGTGTAACCGACATCGAGCCCGTCTCCAGGAGCGGCTGCGAGGACGAGGACGAGGGGGACGCTCCTCCTGAGACCGAAGGCGGCGGCGGTTCTGGTCCAGAGAGGACGCCCGCCGGGTCCAGCCGCCTGCACTTTGAGCCGGGTGGGTCGGGGTGCCTGGTGGCCCCCCCCTCACAGAGGCTGGGGGCGCTGGGGGCGCTCACCCTGGCTGTGTGGATCAAACCAGGCTCCTCAGCAGACATGTGAGTCCTTAAACCCTAAAGGGGACGTCTCCTTTTGTTTTGACTGGTGGTGACTGGATTTGGTCCCTGAACGGGTCCTGGGGGGTTTGTGGGCTCAATCTGGGGTTCAAACTGGGCTCAAACTGGGCTCAAACTGGGCTCAAATTGGGGCTCAAACTGGGCTCAAACTGGGGCTCAAATCTGGGGCTCAAACTGGGGCTCAAACTGGGCTCAAACTGGGGCTCAAACTGGGGCTCAAATCTGGGCTCAAACTGGGCTCAAACTGGGCTCAAACTGGGGCTCAAACTGGGCTCAAACTGGGGCTCAAACTGGGCTCAAACTGGGGCTCAATCTGGGCTCAAACTGGGCTCAAACTGGGGCTCAATCTGGGCTTAAACTGGCTTTAAACTGGCCTTAAACTTGGCTCAACCTGGGCTTAAACTGGGCTCAACCTGGGTTTAAACTGGGCTAAAACTGGGCTCACACTGGGTGGTGGTGTTTTTGTGTGTCATCAACTGTTGTGTGTTGTCGTCTGAAGTGGAATGCACTACTTAGTCCTGATTACCCACCCTGTGCCCATCCTAGTAGACCATAACAAACAGATCCTTCAGGCATAGTTAAGTGGCGTAAATGATTGATGAACGCAACCCAATCCCAGCACGGCGAGCCCCACGCTCACATCACAGGTCTTAACGCTCGCTTTGGCTTTGATGCTCAGATATTTAATTTTTCTTAACGTGACCTGTGTCTTACTTCGGTCCGGCCCAGACGTGACCTACCACGGTGGTAAACGCCGGCGCCACTGAGGCTGCCGTTTGCGTTCTGCCCTCCTAACGCCACGAGGCGGAGGCTGAGCGGGAGACCTGCAGTGTATCTTTTACAGTGACCTCGTTGTGGAGCCGCGTCAGTGTCAGGATGTGAAGACGCACGTTAACTGCGTCTGTTAGCACCTCTCCACGAGGCTCTCGTGGCGAGACGGTAATCTGAGGCGACGGTGTGAAAACATCGTCGGAGACTGAAAATGCAGAATGTTTGGACTGAGGTAATGGAACAAAACACCGAGTCTACACAGATGTGAGATAGGAGCGAGGCTCAGCTCTGACTCCAGATGCAGGCAGGTTGGGCTGACCTCAGGTCAGTTTTATTTTGAAATGACGTATAAGATCAAGTCTTCTTCGTTGCGTTGATCTGGCTGGTTTTCTGCTTCTGTAATTAAATGTATTCTTTTATTCGTAGCATCCAGAGAATGTTTTAATTTTATTAACAGTATACCAATGGAAGCACCTCGTGAGTCATTACGCCCACCTGCTTTAATCACACCTCCTGGAATGTTCAGGAACGTGACAGATTTAAAATGAAATCTGACGGATAGTCGAGCAAAATCAATCTCGTAAGCGGAGGTAACAGATCAGGTGAGCGGTGGTGAGCGTGACTACCTGACCTCTGTCTCCTTTTACCTGGTTGTGAGGGAGAAGAGGAGGAACTCCTCAGGGTCAGAGGGTGGTGCAACGTTACACACACTCAGATTAGTTTACACTCACACTCAGCCACAAGAAACCTACACACACACACACACACGCACACACGCGCACACACACACACACACACACACGAGGAGTTCTGCCTGCCATCTAATCTCCTGGATGTAAAGGCACTGTTGACCCAAACTGAAGCTCTGGCTTCAAACAGAAGAGAAAGAAAACTGAGTCCAGAGTCGTTCCGTTCTGTTCGACCTGAAAGGTTTCTAGAAGTCTCGTAAATCGACTCCACACGTTGTTTGATTGAAGCGAGCAGGTTCAGTGTGGTTGAACAGTGATGGCGGCGGCGACAGGTGAATTCTGAGGTTTCACTGTGCAACGTGTTCACGGACGGCGACTTTGACCTCAGCGTGTTGGGAAAACCTCACAAGATTCACTTTTATCTCCTCATTTCCTCTCAGATGTTCACCGTCACACGAGCTGAGAACCTCTTTAGTTGCTACAATTCAAGGTCGATGAGCAAGATTTTATATTTGGAGCCTGATTTTAAGAATAATCTGAGGATTTACACCGTCTGGAGTTGCATGCTCTGATTCCGTTGGTCATCCGGGGCTTCTGATGACAGACACATCTCGTTGTGCTGGTCTTCTGAACACGACACCTGTATGACTGAATGGGAGTTGCGTCTCCCCCCCATCTCACCCACTCTCCCTCCCTCTTTCTGCTGCTGTCATTGGCTATCAGTCTTTTGTTGTGGAGATGATCGTTGTTGCCATCAAAGAAGCCAGATGAAAGGAGGCCTCTATCCTCACCCCTGTCCATCTCCCTCCGACCCCTCTCTCTTTGTCTCCCCCCTCTCCCTTTGTCTCCCCCCTCTCTCTGATTTCACATCTCTCCCCTCGTCTGAACAATGAACAGAGCCACCTGTTCTCACACACCAGAGTTTTTAGAACTTGTTATCAGCAGGACGGCAGGAATCACGGGGCCCTCCTCAGGAGGAAACACCAGCTTTCAATCCTGTTGGAGCTCCGTCCAGTTTTCCACCTCAGCTCCCGGACCCCCGGTGTGATACACCTGTGTCTCAGCCGGGGGGGTTTACCATCCGTGTAGAAACTGATCAATCACAATCAATCGCGCAAACACTGAAGATGTTCTTGATCCTGTCGAACGAAGGAAATGCTTTAGTCTTCAAGTTGCTACACAACACAAAAGTTGTTTTTTTAAACTCACGAGTAACCGCCGTCTTGTACGAGGTGTCTGTACGCTCCACACGGTGTGTGTGTGTGTGTGTACGCACGCAGACCTTCAGTGTGTGTGTGTGTGTGTGAGGGCTGACCCGAGCACACATCCTCCCTGATTTATGGAGTACCTGGCTGTGGCTTCATAAAAGCCACGATTTCCTGTAAAGTGTCAGAGATGGTGGTTAACATGACAGGAGGAGTGTGTGTGTGTGTGTGTGTGTGTGTGTGTGTGTGTGTGTGTGTGTGTGTGTGTGTGTGTGTGTGTGTGTGTGTGTGTGTGTGTGTGTGTGTGTGAGTGTGTGAGTGAGTGTGTGTGTGTTAGTAGTTAGTTAGTCATGTGTAATATTGACGTTGTGTCTGTGACTGTCAGACAGCGCCTGTGCCGTTCTGTGTGTTTTGACCCGGGCAGCTGAAGCTGGTCTCTGTTTCCTCCAGGATGCTGCTGGAGAAGAACTCCACGGAGGGGTTGCTGTTTTCCGTGATGGTGTCTGATCGGACCCTCACCCTGCGCCACGGCCGAAGTCGGCTCGCCGTCAGCTTCAGGACCGAGGGCAGGCTTCCCCCGCAGAGATGGACTCACCTGGCCCTGCAGGTAAGAGACATTAAAGTGTCTGAGGACGTGGATGTTCAAGTGAGGCAGATGTCTGCTGATAAACCAGCCACGAGTTATAAAGTACTTCAAGCAGCTGTAATTCCATCAGCACGTCAGCAGTATTCCTGAACACAGCACAAGTTTGTTTGCAGCAACAGAGGGAACACGGGGTGAAGGAAGCTGCTCACGTGATGAATAATGTACATCTCTGTTAATGAATGCGTGCAGCTCAGGAAGGAAGAGCCCGACACTTGACAGCTAGGCCGCTTCGTGTGTGTGTGTCCGCATGCGTGCGCCAAGTCCAGGTTTGTGCTGTCGGGGCCGTGAGGCGGCGACTCCAGCGGCGCTTTCTGTCGTCCTTTTGAGAGAATTAGTCAAGCTGAAATGGCACATTAACGCGGAACGTAAGAAAGCATCGGGAGGAAACACGAGACGTGAACAAAAAGAGGCTTTCATGAGGTCTGGTGAAGTAGAGAGAGTCTGGAGGCCCTGTGTATGTGTGTGTACCCGTGTGTGTGTTTGTGTGTGTGTGTACCTGTGTGTGTGTGTGTGCGTGTGTATGTGTGCATTTTGAACTTGTGTATTTTAAATCGAAAAAGGTTTCTGGTACTTGCTTTTGTAACACAATAATCTTCGATGTTGCATCTTTAAATTAAAATTAGATAGAAGTTCATTATATTGATCTCCATATATTTCTTTCTCTCCTTTCTTTAGTATTATAATGTATATATATAATATATATAATCTGTATAGCACAGATTATTACGTTTTATTAAGTGGTGCGGTACCGGTAGACCTCTACTTCATGACACCCAGAAACGTCTCCATCGGGACTTCAGACGAACACATGAAGGAAGACAGCGTTCACGAGCGCTGTTGACGGGAGGCCAGAGGGGGAAATGAAGAATTTATCCATGTTGACCGCGACTTAAAAGGGGAGTTGCACCTCGGTTGAAAATCTAACGTGACAGTTTATGTTACGGGCCGTCTGATTGGTGTTGATGCCTGGTACAGTAATCTGGCAGTCAAGTGTGTTGTTGGCTAAATGCGGGCTTGCTGGTGGCTCATTTGCGGTACAGTAAATGCGTTTGCCCCGTAGACATCAGGTCTCCGTACGTCTCTTCGCCGTATCCGTGCGTGGCGTGGGCCGCGCCGCTGTGGCTCCGAGGTGTTTCGTTCTCGTGAATCAGACGGCCTTTAATGGTACAGTGATGTGATCTGCTTTGACCCTTCAGAAGAATAACATAATCATCCTTGACACTCGAACACCGTACGCGCACGCACGCACGCACACACACACACACACACACACAAACACACACACACACACACACGCACACACACACACACACACACACACACACACTCACTCATCTACTCGCTCATACACACTCACAGTTCAGTGGTCATTTGTAGCAGACTTGTCAGCCACAATACAGACATTACCCTTTACGGAACTGGGTAATTTAGAAAGCTTTCTTACACACAAGCACACACAGGCACACATACACACACAGGCACACGTACACACAAACACACGCACACTTGCGCACACACACGTCATCTGTCAGTTTGAAAAGATCAAAACACTGAAAAAGACAGTCAAAAGGAATCCGGGTTTCCAAGTGCCAGGAGCACTTCACACACGCCGACACACACTCGGGCGCGCACACACACACACACACACACACACACGCATGGTGCCAGGAGCAAGGTGCTGCAGGGATGCTGGTGCTCCCTAGGTAGTTGTCTTATCTGATTATGGTAACGATGTAGTGAATAGTGGAGGAAAAGGTAGCCTGGGGGGGTGAAGGACTGAGAGGAGCAACGTCAGGGAGGTGGCTGAGCGCCGTCGAGCGTCGGTTACGATTTCAGACGGCCGCGGACGCGCTTCCCTACGCTCCCGCGCAGCTCCCAGACAGCGAGCGGCTTCCATGGCGAACGAGGGAGGAAGGAGTGAAGCCGACGGCGGCGTGAAAATGCGACCGTTGAAAACGATTTTTAACAAAACCAGCGGTCCAGCGTCGGCGGAGAGGCGGTGATCGACTGAACCGGCCCGACGGGGGTCCGTCTGTTGGTGCCCGAGCGAATCAGCGTGAGGGGCCGGGACGGACAATCAACACTCAGCATGGCAGCATAAATATTTAACACACGCGCGCGTTTCGTTTTCTCGTTGTTCCTTATGTAACCGCCAACATGATCAACACGTCTGAGGCGGGTGGCGTCGGCGTGAACGCCGCCCTCCTCGCTCTCCTCCTCCTCCCGCAGACTTGACTTGTTAACTGTCTCGTGGATGACTCATCCCCCTCGCCGCCGTGCTATCAGACCGTTTGGCCACTAAAACGCCCCCTGATTGCTCCAGACTCTTTTCATGCACAATTACACAGGAAGATGCTGGCGTGTGGGTGCATCTGGGCCCTTCTAGTGCTGACAGAAGCCCACTAATTTGCTCTGACAGACCTGATTTCAGCTCGCTCTTTGCATCTTTTTTTCTTTTTTTCTGCGGCGCGTAGACGCATACGCGCACGCTTCGTCTGTCTGATGCAGTTCATCTTTCTCCTTCTTCTACTTTTTCGTTCCCCGGTCTGTGGTCAAAGCCGACGCCCGCCCCAGGGCCACATTCGGGGTCATCGCCTGAACCACAGCGAGCCTGCGGGCAGCTGCTAAAAGACCGAAACAGCTGGGAAGCACGCGCTTTCCAAGAGCTACGCGACGATCAGCCGAGCTGGTGTCGCGTTTGCACCACGCTGCGCACCCGTGCGTCCCAGTGTGAGTAAAACACAGGTGACTTTGGGACTCTTAATGATCTTAAATTATTTATTCAGGGCATCCGACGTGCTCCTGCTGAAACACGGGGGCACTCAGAAAAGTAGTTCGTGAAACTGTTGCATGCGAGATGCCCAACGGGAAATAGCGCAGCGGAAAACAGAGAAAATTCCTCTCACTGCCAAAAATGCACTCAGCCTGATCAAGAAAAAAAAACTGTTGCACCAATATGAGAATTAAAATTATTTCTTAGAAGTGGAATGGGTGCATATGAAGGTTATTTTTGAATAAAATACTTTTACTTACTGACAGTAATCTTCTGCATGTGGTCTAACGTGTGTGCCGCGCGCAAAAATAACATTTCTTGACAGACGCTGAGTTCTCTGTGTAAATTTCTTAGTTTCAGTAATTCTGCTGCTGCTGGAATTTATGAAAATCAGGATCTCAGTCTCACTGTTCCACCGTTTCCTCTTGATATCTCCCAGGTTTGTCCGCCTCCTCTAGAGTCAGACGAATTGTGAAACAGACTAAACACCTGTTTGTGATGGTTGTTGTTGTTATTTGTCTTGTGTGTGTGTGTGGGGGGGGGTAGGTCTGCACTAACTGCTGGAGTATCTCTTTGAGAATGTATGAGTGTATGTACGTGTGAAGGTGAGGCAAGGTTGTTATGTAGGGGTGAAGCGAACACCTCTATGGCTGCCCTCTGCCTCCTGGCACAGGAGGCGAAAGGGCACGAGACTGGCATCAATTACAGGGTGAGAGCCGTGTGTGTGTGTGTGTGTGTGTGTGTGTGTGTGTGTGTGTGTGTGTGTGTTGGGCGTATATATGTCTGTGTGCGAAGAGGTCAAATTATTATCATTATAATTACTATTACTATATAATGTAAATCAATGAATCAACACGTTACAGCTGTAAACTGTATTAAAGTGTATTAAACCAGTGTTATACTGCACTAACAAACTAAACTCTTCATGTATATATACACATACATATATTTATATTATATTTACATATATTTATTAAACCAGAGCTAGCCTGTTTCTAGTGAAATACCCTGAATAAATGTTAAATTTAAAACCCCAAACCTAGACTGACAACCAGCGCGTCCGTTTCGCTTCATTTCATCCCCACATTATAAACTTTTTTTAGGTTTGACTCTAAAACTGTAAAAAAACACCTTGTCTCATGCGTCACATTACGTGTGTTCCTTCTCTCGTTTTTGTCTTTCCTCTCCACACATTCTCTTCTCTCTTCACCTTCGCCTCATCTATTTCTCACCCTCCCCCTCTCAGCTCCCCACACTTTCTGTCCTTCTAACTTTCCTTCTCTCTCCCTCTCTCCCTCTCTCTCTCTCTCTCTCTCTCTCTCTCTCTCCCTCTCTCCCCCTCCCTCCCTTTCTCCATATCCCAGGGGACAATTTTCTTTTCTTAAATAAACTGTCATAGCTAGTGTTAAAATATGGCCCTTACATGCAGTAAGCGTGGCAAGGCGAAGGCGCGGGGCCCCTGGCTGGTATAAAACATGGATAATATGCTGTGAGAGGTAATTGTATCTTTTAGCGCTGAGATGAGTAGAACAAATGTGTCTCCCCTCCCTCCCTCCCTCCCACCGCTTTCTTTATTCCTTCTTCCTGTGCTCCTCTTCCTCTGGCCGTCTTGACACACAGTTGCAGTGTTAATGTGGTGGAGAATATTGGCCGTGCATCAGCTCACATGTTTGGGGGTGACGGGGGTCAGGGCTGCTTAGACGCTAAATAAGTGGGGGACCTGCAGAAGGAAAGGTGCCAATAGGCCCGACAAAAATATAATCTTGGACTGATTAAATGTCTTAATTAAAACCTAAAAGTCCTGTCACCGCTACATCTCATTCACAGATATATAAAAATGTCATTTCTGATACATTCTCTGCACCCTTTTCTATTTAATTTCCCAATTTTACATTTTCTTATAAATTCCTTCACTGATCCTCCAGATTTCATCACGTTTCCACGTCAGTGGATCCACATGTTTTCAGAATTATCAGGTCTGCAGGTTAATTTCCATCACCTGATGAATATTTTTGTATATTTTAAAGCACGCCAAAGCATGAAATATATATGAAGGCAAAGGAAATCACTCAATCAAATCCAGGTTCTCCAGTTTCCAGTCCCAGGTTCCCCCCTCTGAGAGTGGTGTCGTGTAACCTGTCCTGGGCCTGTTCCCTCTTAGAGCCGCTGGAGTGTCGGGATGTAGCTCCAGGAGGTTAAAAGGAGGTGGGACAAAGCCATTAATTGCTTTAAAAGTAACCATTTAAAACTGATTCTTCAAAGATTCCCTCACTGCCAGTGAGCCCAGCCTCAACCTGAGCCAAAACACAAGGCTCCAGCAGGCGTGCTCTGCCAATAGAGTCCGTCTGTTTGTTAAATTTATGTCAAATGTCAACCCCAGATATTTTTCCTTTACAGAAAAAAAAGGTTATACATAAATCAGTTTAACAATGAAACACAAGGGCGATAAAGTAAAATAAGAGAGGTGAGCGTTATAAAAGTGTGTTATTTGTGTGTGTACATATGGTGATGAACTCATGAATGATGAATGTGGTGATGAAAGGTAAATACCCGCCTCCCATTGTTCCCAGTTTTTCATTTTTCTTGACTTCAGCATTGTCGTATGATAAAATATGAACAGAAGACCGCCGGTTTTCGGTATAAAAACGGTGGATTTGTGACCCCCCGGACGAATGATTCATGAGGGAGGTGTTACTGCTGGGTGATGGGACGGCCACGGGACCGAGGGGAGGACGAGAACATGGTGAAAACACGCCGCGTACATGATGGAAGGTTTAGCAAATCCTGCTGCTGTGGTGGAAAATGATAATTTTGCTGTTCTCCGTGAGGCTGTTTGATGGAATCTGTAAATCTACGGCGGGGTTTGTGGCGTGTTGCTCAGAACCTATGGTGACCTCAAAGTGTCACGACGGACATTTTCTAACAGTTTGTGTTTAAGTCTGAGAGTGACGACATATCAGATAATTAAGACCGGGTTTGAATTAAGAAGTCATTCTCCAGCGAGGCCGCACACAGCGCTGGAACACCAGAATCTTTGATTACAGCAAAGACTTTAAAGGTTTATCAGATTAGAACGTTAAGGTTTCTAAGCCACATTTCCTCGATTACACGTAGAGCCTCTTGGCGTGTGCTTTTATTGTGATGTAGCTGAAGTGTTGAGGTGGCCTCATACCTGACCTGTGAACCAACGGGGGGGTTGTTGTTGTTGTTGTTTTGTATCATACACAAGCTTTGAATCAACCTTTACGCTTAAAGTTGCCAAAATATAAACAGATGTTACATTTTAAAAGTTGTGTGCACGAAAAAGTCGTTTTTCTTCCGGGCTGAAACGATATTTATCCGCATTGTCTAAACAGCGTCTTAGTTTTGTGACCCATGTTGCAAAGTGATGTTAGGGGAAAAAAAGACTTTTGTCCACATTGTGTACTGAGCCGTAGCTCGGCGGGAGTGTGAAAATCGAGAAGAGCTTTAGTCAAAATGCCAGATCACTAAAAGCTTTCCCACTCTGGGTTTCTCTGGGCTTTTAGACGGGCTTAGGTGGTAACATTGCCAGTCAGGAAGGGTTTTGTCAGGCTGCTTGGACCCAACTCGCAGTAAAGAAACTTTTAAGACCACATTTCAGGCCGAATGTTTAAATAACTGTAATCACGGCTGCTTCTGGAAAAAGAGATTGAGATAATGGAAGGGGGGATATGCCACATTAAATGAGTTAGTCAGCTCAAATACTGATATTAAGGCCTCACATTTCTGTAATTTCAGGCTTGTGGAGTTAGAATATTTCAGCGCAAATGTCGCGTCCATGTGGGACCATGTTGGTGCTGAAGGAAGCATGGCGAGGGAGCAGACCACGGCTGGAGCAGTCGGATGTGACGTTCCGTCTGATCCCACGTAGTTCACCTTTAGCGCGACAAAGAACACCGAGGACGCAGCACAAATGGATAAACAGTGGGACAGTAATAGACCCGGATGTGTCCCATCTACTCACTTATAAATGAGATTATTGGACAGTGGGAAAGGTGCAATGGGCTTTCATTCAGGAATGATGAATGCAGAATAGAACATTACCTCACTTTAGTCTACCTTACAGGTTGATAAGGGGTATTTATATTGACCGTGAAATTAGGACTGTCTTGATTATTTCCAGTATGTCCACTTAACTATTATAATTAAGTGTCTATTAAAAATCCACTCAACGGTCCTGCGTTGGTTAATTTTTTTAGCTCGCATGTATGTTGTATTTATGGCTTACATTACTTCAGGTAATGCTCTACCTATGGAGAAAGAGTAGGCTGCGGTTTAAAGTAATAATTTCCTTTCGTCCGGACTTTGTGGAGCGAGTACAAATGAGTCTTGTTATCATTGCTATTGAATTCTCTTAAATCCTCCTTTTTTCTATAGTTCACACAGGAGTCTCAAGTTAAACTGGCTAAACAAGACAAAGACGGGCAGAGAAACCGAGGTGGAAAAAAGAAAAAGCAGATGGACGGGCGCGGGGAAAATGGAGCGAAAGTGTTTTTGAAAGCTAACAAAGGGAGTTGGCTGCGTTTCAAAAGGGCGCGTGGCAGCGAAGGAGGATGAAGCGCTTCAGGATTCATTTACATCAGGCCTGACAACCGCCTCACATCTCCCCAAGAGCCACATAGCTCTGGCTTAGAGATTCCTAAAGAGGGCTCTTCTTTTAGCTCCCATCCTTACACCCGCTCTGTCTTTTCTTTTTCTCCCTCCTGTCTCGTTTCTTCTTTCCTTTTTTTCCCCCCGCTCTCATTCTCTCCTGCACTTTCTCTTCCACTCTCATGTGCTTGCCAGTCTTCAATCAGCCATCATGAAAGTGTCTGTCTGGGCGTCTTAACTATCCTCTGAGAGGCAGACGCTTGTCTGGGCCTGCCTTCATCCCTAAAGGCGTTTTTTTTTTTTTTTTTTTTGACTTGGACTTATTTCCCTCCTCACACCTTTTTCAACTTCCCTAAAGAGCGGACAACAAGTGAGAGCGACGGGGCAAGATAAACATGAAGGGACGAGACGAGAGGCGAGATGAGGGGGGGGGAGTCAAGATGGTTGTGGAGAATGGAACCAGAAGGCGAGATGGAGAAAACAGAAGAGGGCGAAAGGACTAAACAAGGAGTGACAGCGAGAGAAGAGATGGGGAAATCAGGAGAGGGGAGATCTTTAAAAGATGAGTGACGCCCTAACGGAAGAGTGGGAGATACAGTAGAAGGAGAGAGTAGGCGGGGTGAAGGAAAGTTTTCTTGGGGGGGGTTGGGCCGAGAGGCCCCTCGTACAGAAAGATCACTTTTTTAGCTTCGGATTGATGTGGAGAGAGAAAAAAAAAAAGGTTGCGCTCCCGCTTTGACGTTTTTGTCTGCCCGCGCAGTTTTAATATTCATGCAGCAGATCGGAAAAGCAGGCGAGGAAGGAGAGAAGAGTTTTGGTCAAACAGAAAGCTAATTTGCGGCTGAAGCAGTTTAGCCTCAGGCTCTTTCAGCTACTGGGGAAAATGAGCTGGAAGATTAGCTGTATGTATAATTCACACACACACACACACACACACACACACGTGCACAGCAAAAACACGTCAGCGCTGGAGACAGATGCACACATCCACGAGGGGAAACCGCGGCTCTCTTTGGGACGTTATCGGTTAAACCTGTAACGGAGTCCCCCCCCCGTGTTCACCTTAGAAAGTGATGTCACCTGACGAACACAACCGTGCAGGTAATTGCAGATCTGACTGATTTCCAGGTGCACGACAGGCGTGTCAGTCTCTTCCTGGATGGCCTTGAGGAAGATGGAACCCCGTTTGACACGCAGGCTCTGACCGCCAGACTCCCTGACGGCGGCGAGGAGGAGGGGGCCGCCATGTGGGTGGGACTCGGCTCCGACGGTGAGTAACCCCGCCTCCCCGATAACTGATCATCTAAGTCAGCGGTCCCCAACCCCCGGGGCGGGGGCCTGTACCGGTCCATGGATCAATCGGTACCGGGCCGCCAAGAAATAATTAATTATTTCCCTTGTGTTTATTATCTGAAGAATCTTTTATTTTGAAAAACCACCGGATTCTCTGGGTTACATCTCGGTCACTTGAGCACCAAAAGCATCAAAATGAGTAAAAAACAGACGTGAAAGTTTATTTTGAAGGGGAAAAGGCCCAGATTTAGATTTAGACTTGACATATGAACAATCATCGTGTTAGTTTCCTCTCGTGGGTCGGTGTCACAGTGGAAACGGACTCTTTGTCCATCACTCTAAACTTTTCTTTCACCTATTTAGTTCCTTTCTGTTCTAATTGGACAGTTTGTGATTGATCACCGTTATCTCCTGGAGCCTGTTGGTGCTTTCACACACGTCTGTCTCTCTCTATACTTTTTTGTTTGATGGTTCAAACTGTCCCCTCACTTTATCTTGTCGTTATATCTAAATATTTTGTCAATGGCCACTCCGCTTTTATTTCCCTCTCTCCTCTTATCCCTCCCCCCTTCAGCTACACATCTGTGATTGATTGGTGCTGCCTGGGAGTCGTCTGAGAGTCAATAGGAGAGAAATTGGGAGAAAAATGATATCCGTTCATCTGGAGGGTGATAAACGAGTGTTTTTCTTCTCGTTTATCAGGCATTGATCCCTAGTTCACGGCAGGTAGCATCTGATCAGCTGAAGATCACATCAGTGGTAGTGATCAATATAAGTGATTGGCTCACAGGAGAAGGGTGTGTGAGTGTGTGTGTGTGTGTGTGTGTGGTGGCTCAAGCTGGCGGCTGTGTCTGAAATTCAGATCAGTGGATTGATTATGGAAATGCTTATCAGATGTATTGATTAACAACAATGTTTTTGGAGGGGGCCCCTCCAACAGAACACTACATCATGACGGTTCATGAATCAGCCCCTGATAAAAGACTGTTGGTTATTTTCAAATGTTTAAGCAACGAACGCAGAAGGAAACAACGCTGTTCACGTTGTCTTTGATCTGTTGTGCTGCTTTAATGTTCCTGTAAATTCTCTTTACGTTCGAATCGACCGAGCTGCGTTAAACGCTGGTCTTAAAATTCAACCGAGGCTCAAGGGTCCTGAAGTTGAAAGGGAAATAAAAAATTTAAATTATATGCAGATTAACAGGGCTGGTGACAGACTAGATAAACGGAAGAGAAAGGAATTTTGACTGTTAGCTGCATTTTACAATACAAACACACAGAAGAAGAAAGAGAGTTACAGGAACTGAGACACAGAGAGAGAGAAGACGGAAACCTACAGAGAAAAGAGAGAATTAAGGCTTATACCTTGCATCATCCCAGTAACAATAGAGAGAGTGCTTTTCAGAGAAAGGCTTAATCCCATTTCCACACGCTAAAGAAATCCTGAGCCAAAGCCTGAGGCTGCACAACCACACACTGTTCTACCACACTTACATCTCATCACACTCTCTCACACTCCCTGAATTTTACACACACACACACACACACACACACACACACACACACGAGCGCGCGCCTGCTCACATTGTCGTGGGGCCAAAGATGGGCAAAGCCTCTCTCAGATGGAAGTACACACATTCCTGCATGCACACTCTTTCTGTTGAGCGCGGTTTTGGAATCGCCTCTAAAGTCTCTAAAAACACTCGCACACACACACACACACACACAGGTGGACGTGGCACCAGTTCTTTCGGTGCTGAGAGGCATTTTGTCCGTCTTCTAAGTGTTGTCACACTCGACAGAGGTTTGCTGAAAAACTCTGGACTGGCATCAACATCTGTCTGTGTCTCTAATGTCCCTTCCAGCGTCGCCACATTATGGACGTGTGTGAGCAGATGTGTTCTTTTGTGTGTGTGTGTGTGTGTGTCAGATACAACAGTCTTGGGTATTATCTTGCTGCGTGTCCTTGCATTCACACCAAATTGATTCCTAATGAAGTGTTAACCAGATTTATCATAATTACGTCTTCTGGTTTTCAGAAGAAAATCTGTCTCTTTTATCGACTTAAAGTTTGAGCGTTTCAGACATTATCAAAATTATTTGGTTAATATTTTATGAGGACAAATGTGACCGTATTTGTTGTAAGACAGAGAGTGAAATATTGTCAGCAGGCCTAGAATAAGGCTGGAGTGAGAGCGTGTAAAGTATTTACCACCATTTATCCACTAAGAAGAATTTGGAGGGCGTCATTTTGTGTTATTCTGTTAGAGGTTTAAGTAATTTGCACATCAGCAGCTTATTGGACACGCCATATCTATTGATAATGAGGGACAGAGTGTTTGGTTCAAAGGAAAGCATAAACCAAACCAACATAATGAAAGTGTCATTGGATTTGGGGCGAATGTGGGGGGGTTGGCCTTTGAATCATGAAGTTGGCCGTTCAAAGCAGCTCCGAGCAAACCTCACTTAGCCGGTATCAAGAAACTGATAAGATAATCTACTAAATACTGTGAAATCCTCTCACTCACTGCCTTAAGTACGAACCCATTAACACCTTCTTTATGTTCTTTCCTCCTCTTTTCCTCTCTCTAGGGTCTAATCAGTTCATTGGCTGGATGCAAGACTTTAGATTTTATCCTGCCACCCTGACCAACAGGTGAGTTACCTTCAGTGAGAGGGAGAGAAAGACATTCAAGAAATAAAGAAGAGGAAGCCTTGATTAGTGATAATAAAAGACTGATTCAATAAAGAGAGAAAGATGTAGAAATGATGAGAGAAACAAGAGGAGAGTGCTCATTGATAAAGGGAGAGACGTTAAAGGAAAGAAGAGGAAAGCTAATCGTTGCATCTCAAGATCCATACTGCTTCCAGAGGATTTTCCTCAGAATTCAATACAAGGCAATTAGTGTTTTGCTTACCAGTGATATATTGCACACAGTATGGACGGGCAGCTTACACGTTCGCCTCCTGCAGATTGGGGCGAGACAAAGTGAGAGATCGAGTTTTGAGATTGTGCCCTCGGTTTCCTGCGTTGCGCTGGATTTTCTGTTGTGCCTCGACGTGACTGAGCGTCAACATGTTTGCCTGTTTTACGCTCGTTCGCGTTGCTCCTTCGTAGACTTTTCTGCTCCTTGTTTTACAGGGAAATAATGGAGTTGTACTCGGGGGTTCTGCCCAAACTCCACGCTCAGTCTGAATGTCGATGTCCCCAAACTCACCCAAGAGTCCACCCTCTGGTTGAAAGGTAGACACGCGACCATTAACCTTTCTTTAGTTCTGCGTCACTTACACCACACAAAGTCAGACAAAAGTCAGGTGTTGAGCAGTGTTCCTCACCAACGCTTGTTCCGACCCTCTCTCTCTCTCTCTCTCTCTCTCTCCCCCCCCCTCTCTCTCTCTCCCCCTCTCTCAGATACTGCATCCGCAGCGGCGTTGAGGACACCACTAACGACCGGGTGTTGAGACTGAACGTTAACGCCCATCCCCTCAGTTACATGAATGACCAGGACATGGGCACGTCGTGGGTGTCCAAGATCATGTCCACACAGGAGCTGGATGAAGGCGTCACCGTCACGGTGGACTTGGCCAATGGACAGTATCAGGTTCTCTCACCAGCGCACTGAAGCAGTTTTGGTTATTTATTCCTTTTCTCTGTCCTCTCGCCATGATAACTGCCATGTAGGAATCATTTTATGTCCGAACACAAACATACAGTTTGTGTCTGGAGCGAGAGAGTGTCGTTCTGTCCTCGTTTGGTGGTTTATAGTGAATAAAAAATGTTTTTTTTTTAGCTGCATGAGCTCTGAAGTGTTGAATTATGAGTTGGACACAGATTGTTGGCCCAGTGAGAACACCAGCAAATGGATGTGGGTTGTTTTGGGTCAGTGTTGTGAAAATGGTACATCAGTGCCCGGGCTTGTTCGTTTCTGGCCTATTTTTGTTTCAAGAGTCGACCAAACTGGAGGCCGTTTAGGGGAAACGTCTGCCTGCCCCTCTGTGTGCAGCGGACAGTAGTGTCATCCTCTTTGTAAGTGTTGCACACAGAGCTGGATGGGTGCAAAGAGAGAGAGAGCTCTGGATTTGGGCATTGTGGAAGCTGGAACTGTCAAAGGACTCGTCCCTCTTCTCTCTGAAGTGTGTGTTTGTGTGGGCAGATGGATTTTGGGAGCTGTCCTGACGTTGTAGCTCAACTCAAGTCCCCAGATAAAAGAATCTTTGAGAGTGTGTGTGCGTGCGTGTGTGTGCGTGCGTGCATGTCTGTGTGTGTGTTTTGGTGGCTTAATGCGCTCCCTGCTGTGTAACCCAATGTCCCAGCTCATGCTGTAGTGGGACAGATAACACTTAACACACACATCCACACCTCCACATAGAGACACACACATCTCTCATATGAGGCAGGGAACTCCTGTGTATTTGTACAAATTTCTGTTGTGTGACGGGGTGTTAAAATCTCTCTAAAATTCCTTAATTTTTCATCAAGAGAAAGTTACATTTATAGTGCTTGAAAGATGTATTTGAGTTTTCCGTTTGGAGTAACTATCGAGGTTTTCCGTCATTATGAGCTGTGAGGGGAACCGTGCATCCGTCCGTGTTGGCGTTTGTGTTCTTTCTGTGGTTTTAGATCAGCTTATATCACACATGTGCACCCTTCGCTTGCTTATCGCCGCCTTCTTTCTCGCTGCCGTTCAGGTTTTCTACGTGATCGTCCAGTTCGGCGGCCTTTTGCCTGAGACGGTTTTGATCCAACGACGCAGGCTTGACCTCGCCGACCCTTCCGGCGAGGCCAGGGCGGAGCGGCCGTGGCTGGACTGGCAGTACATGGCCCGAAACTGCAGCGTGTTCAAGATGCAGAACAACGGGCCCCTGCTGGAACCAGACTCGGTCAACTGCGCGCAGCTGCCCAGGTAGGTGTCACGTGACCACATGGAGGCGTTGTCAGTCCTTCCAGGACGTCTTCATCTGTCGAGGTGAATCCAACCAGTCCCTCTATTTTCACGAAACTCGGCAAATTTGTCCAAACGTCTTGATCAGCCACTTTGACATGTGTCACCACTGGGACACAGAGTGCTAAAACCACCCGCAGATCTCCTGCCCGGACCCACAACCCCCCCGACGTGACTCTTCTTGTGGCCTCGTTGCTGCCCGTCCACCTGTCCCAGCCTCTCCACCCGTTACTCTGCTTCCTCCACCTGCTCGGAGGACGTTGCCCACCTCCTTTCCCTTCTTTGGGCACGATGCTTCGAGGGGAGGGTGAGTTCCAGGAAGACCACCTAAGTGGAGGCCTCTGAGATCAGCACCGTACCGGCCTCAGCACCGCGGAGGTTGATGGGAGGTCCACTCTTCGTTCTCCAGTTTGGGGGGGTCCTGGGGGCTGTGGGTGCCCTCGACCCCTCTGACAGTCTCATGTACTGCTGCACCCCCTCCCAGCGCAGAGCGCCGTGTCCTCGTGCATCCTCGTGCACCCTCTGGGCGTGTGTGGCCTTAAGAGCAGGAGAGAGGACTCACGGGCAGGACTCGGAGCATTAACACGCGACATCGCAGTTAAAAACAGCCTCGTGCACGCGTGCGCATGTGCTGGGCGTAACGCACGAGCCAACAGGACTCAAGAGGGACCCTCGCAGCGACATGTTTCCTGACGTCGCCACCCGCAGCGCCGCAGCCGCTTCGATTGGCACCGGGCTCGGACCCTCGCCCCCCCCCCGCGCACGCGCAGGTTCACACACCAAAGCCTGGCATTGGCGCTCGCGTCGGGGTCTCGGTTGGCAGCAGATGGAACGCGTGAATAGATCACAGATCATGTAATCGCTGCTTATTTTTCACTTGACTGTTGAATGGCGTCGCGCACAACCCTCGCTGGCGCCGTCGGGCGTGTTGGCTGCGTTGGCACGGGAGCAGTCGAACCTGACGTTGGCAGCGTGGCGGAGCGCTCTGTGACATTAGAGTAATTTAATATCAAAAAGAGCCTCGACTTTGATCAGGATCTGCACACTTTGGGCTTTTTTTTTTTTATCTCACAAGATTTATTTAATCCCACAAGAGACGCTGCCTCCACTGAGACCGTGATCCTTCTGCATCTGATGGAGTACCAAAAAAAAAAGTGAATTGTGATTTGTTTACCATTTTATTTTGTATTATGTTGCCTCAGAATCAGAGTAAAAAGCTACATCAGCTGAACTATTGATACAAAGCATCAGAATCCTTCACATTTGGTTGGGTTAAAATGCTTTCTGATGTCATTTAAACGTTAGATATGCGCTTATATGGGCGTTTAATCTGTTCCAGTGACGTGTCCTTCTCTGGTGGTAACATCACCTTCAGCCTGTTGACGCCAGCGCCGAACCTCAGGCCGGGCTACAACGACTTCTACAACAACCCGGCCTTACAGAAGATGGTGCACGCCACGGCGGTCAGGATCCACCTGAGGGGGCAGTACTACACCGGAGAGCCTGCAGCCAACCAGCGACACCGATACTATTCCATCAGGGAGATCACAATCAGTGGCAGGTGGGGGTCCAGATGGGTCAAAAGTCTGTGGCGTCTTCGGGAGACTTTGAGCTCTGACATCACACATTTGTTGCGAAGTGAACATACAACGTCAAGGTAATTGTACCGAGTTGTGTTGACACTGGTGAGATGTGATCTCCTGATTGGGATAATAATTTGACTCCAGAGAGATCCCAGTGAGCACTCGTCACAACCTGCTTTGAAGAACAAAGTAGCTTTATGTGCGTGGGAATGATTGCATTAAGAACTACAGCGTAATTATGTTCCGTTAAACAGTCGCCCGCACTACTTCTCAAAATTGCATTTATGTGTTGTAATTGTCTAAAAGAAACAGTTGAAGGTCTTTGTGGTGCTGATTTGTTAAAAATGTGTGAGACCAATTCAATATTGAGGAAAGTATTTAAACCGGGGCGGCTGAGATGCAGCAAAGCTTTCTGAGAATAATTGTGAACACGTCTCTTCATTAGACTGACAGAAGCGACCGTTTTTTTACGACTGTGGTAATTATAGGATTATGTGGGAGGAAATCATCTCTAACTTTCCGTCTTCCTCCCCCTTCCCTCTAAGCTGTTTTAATTAGTAGCTTGTTACAGTGAAGTAGGGAAACAGATTTACTGCTGCTGAAATTTCATCTCTGTGTATTTTTCATCAATCTGTCTCCTCCCCCTCCCTCCCAGTCTCACTTCATCACTCCGGTTTCCTTTTTTTAACAAACCATGTGAATAAGCAGGATGGGGAGGACAAAGTGCTTAATGATGAATCAGAATAATTTGATTTTCTTTATCCTAATGGCCAGTATAAAACTGCTCCTACTGTAGATACATTGTGAAGGCCGGTCTAAAGCATGTTCCCTGGTGGTGTCCAAACATTTTTATCCCCCACACAAAAGAAAAAGCAAACAGCTGTAGATGGATTTAGGGTGAAGGGCTAGAATTCAGCTCATTTAATTATTTGACATGTTCAAAGGTACAGGTTTGCACCTTTGTGGTTCCATTGTTGTTATTCAATCATGTTAATTATTGTGTGTTTTTGGGGGGGTCCTGTTTAAAGTGACATTTCTAGCCCTGACCTTTGCAATCAGATGCTGCACACATGTTAATTTTGCTTCCATTCTCTTTCAAACATCAGAGGCTAATCTGAGCTATTGGACTGAACCTGTAATCTGTCGTTTTTTTTTCTCTGTTTGAACTTCAGCGAATTTGAATTGAAATAAGGGTTCTAAACTCGTGGTGGTTTGTGGGCGTCTGAGTGAATCCTTGTCTCTGCCTGTCTGTCATCTGGCCAGATGTGAGTGCCATGGCCATGCCAACCATTGTGATACCAGTGTGACTCCCTACCGCTGTCTGTGTACCCCCGAGAGCCACACGGAGGGAGACAATGTGAGTATTAAGGGATAACAAAACCTTTATAAAACAATTGTCCATGGCAGCTGTTTCTACTCTGACAATTTTATTTTGAAATTGCACATTTTGTATCTTTTTAAAAGAGCGTCCTCGCAGTCTTAAGCAGTTTTTAATGAAACAGAAAGAAGGCTTCTCTATTAACACACACACACACACAGAGGTTTGTTTACATTTCAATATCAGCCTCGTAAAACCATCACTTATTAAATGTCTAATCCTAGTCCTAATCCCAATCCCTCCCTAAACAATGTTCTCTCAAATTGGGCATATGTTGTCTTTCCTTGAAACAATCAGAATGTAAACCAGACTTTGTGTTTACCCTGAGTGGGTTTTAACGCGCGCAGGACCGGGCCTTCGCTCCCACCGAACCTGACTCAAGCTGTCAGCAAATAGTAGACGTCACCCAACAAACCATCCATTTGGTCCGCAGTGAAAAGTTCAGTCTGACTGCTCCACATCACTATAGCGCAGGACAGCCTGCATTATTCACTACTAATGTATCATTCATGCACCTGTGTGTGTGTGTGTGTGTCTGTGTGTGTGTGTCTGTGTGTGTGTGTGTCTGTGTGAGAGACACACACACAGTGAGAGAGGCTGCAGCAGACATCAATGAAAAAGTACAGCTGTTGTTGTTGGATTGTTTGTCTTGTTGACTCTCACAAGCCTCCTACACACAGCCTTATATTTTCTCTCTGCAAATAGTTGAACTCTAAAATAAAGTAAAAGTTGTCACAGGAATTACTTCTGCAGACACACTCGGGCACACACACACACATTGTGAAATATATGTCATCACACACACCGATTCTGTAAAAAATACTAATCTTCCTGCTCATCTCTTTATTTCTGTGTTGGTCCCTGTGCCACCTCTGCTGGTTCCTCTTTGTCGTTTGCTTTCTTTTCCTCATACCAAGTCTTTCTCTCCGGAGCTTTGGTTTAAATAACGTCTCAAATCGACTAGAACAATGACATTCCCTCAGCATGCATCACTAATCAGCTCTTCTCTCTTTGGCTTTTGCTCCGTCCCACCATCTTCCCATCACTCTTTATTTTCTTGCATATTAAGTGTTTAAAACACTCTTGTTTGTCTATTTTCTCATGTTATACCCTTTTATCCACTTTCTGTATGTTCCTCATTGTTCTGCTCAACCGTCTGGGCAAATGAAAGCACCGAGTGTTCCTTTGATTGGTTTGATTGTACATTTGCACAGATGGGTCAAAAGGATGAGGGATGCCTCTGCCCCCCCCCTCTGTGTCTCTGTGTCATGTGCACTCTTACCCTCCACCCTGTCCACGCCATCTGAGTGAATATTCAGGACCTTTCTTCTGTCTCTGTAATAGTGGAGCATAAAAGGCTGTGGGGAATATTAGCCTTTAATATTGCATGTGTTCTGTTGACTCGGCTCGGCCCTGGCACCGTGACGGATGTTGTACTAATCTGCAGAATTTCCTCGGTGACATTAAAGTGACAGAAATGCTCAGACATGTGTCAAGATGATCAACGGGGGCTTTGGAAAACACACTCTTAAACTCTAGCGCACACACTCGGATGCACATGCACACACTTAACTCCTCCACTTTTTCATTCCACCCTTTGAATCTTTACGTGCACTCTGTGTCAGAGCTGATCTCTCGCTCTGTCACTCTCGCTCTCTGTACGTTCCTCCACAGATCACCTGTGTCTTCAAAGCTGCATCATACAACGGTTTGTACGTCACGTCACACGGCGTGGTTTATCTTTGCTTCTGTTTCTTTGTCTTTTAACAGTCAGACACACACCGAAGTGTAACACCTCCGTGTGTCAGGAGTTGCATGACGTGATGATAGTTGGCTGACTGGAGGAAACAGCACAGTTACATGAAGAATAACACAAACGAATCACAACTTCTGAGGATATTTTGTGTTTTCAGTGAATATTGTGCGTCTTGTTCATTCTCAATTATCAAAAAAGGCCCTTTTGTATTTCTGTGACTGCATCAGTGTCTCTGTGACGTTCGTGGGCGGTGACTTTAAGGATCATTGTTCAGGATGTGTGTTGCTGAAGTCTGCCGCAACAGCAATTGTTCACCTGTGTTGGGGGTTAACCAGGTTAACTCCAGATACTCAAAACACACAAACTGTCTCACAAATGCACATCAGTGGCACGACCTTTCCAGTGAGAGTGTGAAATTGGTCATGGCATTTAGAATAAGATGAGTTGCCCCCGTAGATTAACACACACGCGCACACTTACACACACACACGCACATGCACATGTGACAGAAACGTAGCCATGAATGTCAACATCTATTTGTGTTTCCTCCTCCTCACTCAGCAGGTTTTGTAGAAACATTCAGAGGGAAAATAAGATGTTATCATATATATTACCAACAACACACTCTCCTCTCCCAGACACACAAACACACAAACAATAATAAAAATATATCATAAAAAAATAGATTTCCAATCCCAAATTAGTCCTTTTTTATGCATGAACCTGATTTGATTTGTCCAGTGGAGGCAGCATGTTTTGCATTGTTCGTCCAGAAAAAAACGATTTTTTTTTTTTTTTTTTTTTTGCAAACAGATGAACAGAACTGAGATAAAAGCAAGAGAAGTGAAAGAGTGTGCACTCAATCTATAGTGTGTTCTTTTTCAACTGCTGGTACTGTATGCTGATGATGGTGTGCTATGAAAACCTTTTGTATGTTGAAGAGAATGAACGCGTGCAGTTTTCTTTTAACTCCCAAACAGCGGTCCCTCGACTAATTAGCAGGCTGTGAGAGAGGGAAGGTAATTCAATGTTGAATGAAAAGAAAAGAGATGGAAGGAAAAAACCCATTCCCTTTAATTTGGTATGGTAATATTTCCTGCTCACATACTCACCATGGCTATGAGAACAAGTGGTTGGGGGACGGCGGAGATTGTGAGGAGGGGAGGAACAGGAAGCCCAGAGAGATGTTCAGACTGCTGCTGTTTAGAAAGAGACAGGGGAGGGAGGGAGGGAGGGAGGGAGGGAGGAAATGGAGGAAGCATGGAGAGATGGAAGATGTAGAAAGAAAGTAAACAGGAGAACTTTATCTGGCATGTTGACACTTTGTGTGGTTCTCACATCTTCAGAGGTCTGTTTGATGGAGGGGGTGAGTGATGGGGTGAGTTCTTTGGGTGGGGTGAGTCTCCCGAGAATCAATTAAAAACCAAATTGATCCGATGACAATTAAATTTCAGATAAAGCAGTTTCAGCCAGAAAGGAGAAAGTTCTCCGAGCGGGCTTTGAGACGAGGCCTTCCCTCTTCCAAACAGGCTGCTGTGGGCAAACTGGTTTTGTTCCAGGGCGATAACGGAACGTCTCTCTCACGTGGACGTATCGATGTTTACTTTATCTTCTTTTTTCTGCCCCTTCTTGGATTTCTGTCCTTCTGACAGTCGTCTTCCTTCATCCCTGTGACAATTTTCAAAGTAAATAAGGGCTCTCTTTCTCCCTTTATGTCTCCCTGTATTCCTCTAATCTTCCTCCTTTCTTGCGTATACAGAGAGGAGCCGGTTCCCCATATTTCCATCTCCCTCACCCCTCCCTCCCCCCTGCCCCCACCCCCCTCTCTGTGTGTCATACATAATGGGCCCAGCGCAGGCCTGCATGTGCCACACATGGGAGGAACTCCTGTGTTTTTTTTTTAATACATTTTTAATCCCGCCATTTGATGCCCCCCTTGTCCACCATAATTTGTACTGACTGCTGAACAAAATCAAAGGGCCTGCGCTCGCTGCTTCCCCGTCTCTGCTGTTCTGTTCTGCAGAAAAAAATCATATTTTATGTCAATTTTCCCCAGTTCCTCCTCCCCTGCACCCACCTGGGTATGTTTATTCTGACATGAAAGTGGGCCCTTCTCTGAGCCCTGCCTGTTGTAAGTCAGTCCTCATTAGTAGCCTGATTTAGTGTGTGTGTGCACGCGCACGTGTGTGTGTGTGTGTGCCTTCCTCATTGCCTCACAGGGTAATGTTTTTAGCAAAAGCGGTTAAACGCAACAATGTTCGGATTTACCGATTTACTCATTTTTTTCCCCCAGTTATGGATGAAATCGTAACAGATAAAAGGAGCATTATACAAAGCCTCCTTCATCCCATTAATAGTTTAACCAAAGTGAGTAAAAAGCTGCTCTGTTGGAGTTAGATCAAGGCCGACATCCAGAGGAGCAGCCGTATGAAAAGGAGGTTTACAAGAGGAGCTCGCAGCACAGACGGATGATGGATGCAGCTACAACTTCCTGCAGTGTTGACAATGTGTTGGACTGGCTCATTTAACTAATCTCTTATTATTAAAGCTCTCTCTCCTTCTCTTGGGCCTTTTTCCACCCCCCCCCCCCCCATGTTATGATTATTAATTAAGATTAAGTTTCCGTTTTGCCGTCTTTCAGCAACGTTTAACAGTTTGTCTTATCCCCCTTTCAGCTCCAAAACAGTTTCTGATTCTATTATTGCATCCTGACAGAGCATCATTAATCTTTATCATAAAACTCAAACAGGTTCAGTTTGCCCCCCCACCACCCCCCCCGGTTTTATTTGAAGAACTTCGTTTTGGTCAGTCCATAAAAAATACAGCCACGATAAAAGTTAAAAACCCTTTTGACTCTTGATCACAGTTTATTGAAGTGGAAGGTGAGAATGAAATGCAATCTTTGATTTAAAAAAAAAGAAACCTACTGAATAAATATAATGTTTAAAGACAGATTTACCTGTGATCTTCTTATATTTATCTACAGCCGGCCGTGCCAAAGTATTCCAACATAAATAACCGTTATTATGATGGTGAGGGCGGCTGGACAGAGCCGCTGCTGGAGTGTGTGCGCGCGTGTCTCAAGCAGGTTGTTCTTTGTCTTCATCAGTGCCAGCGCTGCGCGGCCCTCTACAACGACAAGCCCTTCAGGTCAGGTGACCAGCTCCGGCCCATGAGCTGCCGGCCCTGCCGCTGCCACGGCCACGCCCTCTCCTGCCACTACGACGCGGCGGCCGACGAGCAGCCGCACGAGCACTACCGGGGGGGGGGGGGCACCTGCGACGGCTGCGCTCACAACACCACAGGTGAGGCCCCGCGGGTGAGGCCCCGCGGGTGAGGGGGACCTGACCCAACCCCTTCTGGACCTGACCCAACCCCTTCTGGACCTGACCCAACCCCTTCTGGACCTGACCCAACCCCTTCTGGACCTGACCCAACCCCTTCGCTCTGGTCAGGGCGGAACTGTGAGCTGTGCCTCGGCGGGTTCTTCAGGCCCGAGGGATCCGACCCCACGTCGCCAAACGCGTGTCAGCCTTGTGACTGCGATGTCGCCGGGACGGTCAACGGCAGCGTCGCATGCGCTCAGGTCCCCTAACACGCCCGCTCGAATGCCCTGGCTTTGGGGTCATGACCCCGTCTTTACCTCCTCCCTGTCCTCGTGTCTCGCCCCCAGGTGGGAGGTCGGTGCCCGTGTAAGGCTGCAGTGACGGGCCGTCGGTGTGAAAGCTGCTTGCCTGGCTGGTACGGTCTTCAAGCCTCGAACCCGAGCGGCTGCGCCCGCTGCAACTGCAGCGACGCGGGCGCCATCGGCGCGTCAGCAGGAGCCCCCGGGTGCGACCAGGAGACGGGGCAGTGCCGGTGCAAAGCGCATGTCACAGGTGAGGGGGTCCTTCTCAGTGCTGAACCAGCAGTGTGAATAGTGTCGATGTCCACGAGGTGAGGAGGCTGTAACGTCACTTCTTCACGTTTCTGCTCCCTTGTCACACTTCTCTGAGCTTGTCCCAACTCACTTCCATCTCCTGATGTCCAGGTGTGTTGACATGAGGTCCGGTTTCAGGGTTAGCTCATGCTCAGGATGCCGTCTGTATCAATAGTGATGGTCCCGAGTCCTTCGGTGTTCCGGGTCGGTTCTGTCTCAGGAACACTGGGAGAGAATTTAAGGCTTTGCCCAATTGGACTCGGGAGCGTTGATTAGGCTTCGGTGTTCAAAGGTCATCAACACGATACTTAGTGCCTGGACAGAGTTCCACCTGGGACAAACGGCCTCTTGGATTTAAGCGTGAGCTACCAGAACCTGATCAAATGTCAGGGACGCTGTGCCCTCATAAAACCAGGTTCAGCCCGCCGGAGTGTCCACGTGCTCATTACGACAAACTTTCCTCTGTGGAGTCGAGACGCCCGTCGTCGTTCCACAGACCTCTGTGGCCCCCTGCTTTATAAAAGGGCTGTTTTATTTGATTCTGGTTGTGTTTGCAGCGATGTGTATTTGTGTGTGTTGAATGAGGTGATGGTGGGACGCATCAGTCTTTTACTGTCGTTTGTATGTTTTTATGTTTAAACTTTAAATTCAAGGTGTGACAGTGGTGCAAACCATCCTCGTCTTCAACTTCTTGCTTGGGGATTTTCTTATAGAGCAATTCATTAATAATTAATCTAATCTAATGTGTGTATATTAAGTAAATGTCAGCACTCATCAGACACTGATGTCGTGCCACAGCAGAACCTCTTCGCTCCGAAACGTCGGGTCACCAACAGAACTGTGCCCAACTACTTTGAGAGAGCTTTTTCACATTCATCTGAAAAGCTCCTCTGATTAATTGTCCAGTAATATTATCTTAATTAATACAGAGGCACAGCTGCTCTTTGGGATGATCACAAACTCAAAAGTGGATATACACTACTCCACACACACACACACACACACACACAGGCCAGTGCGCACACACCGACATAAGCACACAAATGCATCCATATCCCAAAGTGTTCTGGCAGCCAAAATAAACAGGCTTTTCTGCTGCCGGTGCTTCCAGCCGTTGTGCTTCTCTTTGTGATAAATGGTTTCACTCTCTCCCCTGTGTGTCTTTGAAGAGCAAGCTCGTATGAAATGCAAAACCAGCCAATGCGCCGCGACTCGTCGCATCTTGGTTATTGCTAAGCCGCGCTATCAAGGGTCCGCGGTGGCGCGTGTGAGGGTGGGCGTGTATGCGAAATGGTTAAAGTGTGTCAGGGTGTCTGTTCACGGTTACGTATGTAGGAGGTGAGCGCGGCTGAATGCGCCTCTGCGTCCACCTTTATCTAACGTATGTAACGGGCCTGCGTGTGTGTGTGTGTGTGCTTGGGTTTGTGTGTGTTGATGCACACATGCATGCCATTAAGGGCTTAGCTGGTATTTAATTCTCTAATTCAATGCCAAAATGATTAAAACACGCTGCTGCAGCCCTTCTTACAAGACCCGCTTGCTCCCCCCCCCCTCCGTCCTTGTTTGTTTTGGTCGCTCCCACAGGTATTTTTCCAAAATGAGATTTGATTATGGCAATTTATTACCACCAAGCTGATACTTTTAGTGGAGCAATGGCAGATGAGCTTCAGAAGGACGGAATTGGAATACGTGCACGCACATAGGTAGGCGCATGTGTGCGCGCATGCACGCTCATAACAAGGTGCCAGAGTGCAGTGTGTACATAATAGTGTTTGAAATGGTGATGCATGAGCCTGTTAACCAGCTGGCTGCTGATAAAAGGGCTGGGCCACGTCCCGATAGAACACGCGTGTGCACGCGCACACGTGCACCCGCCACGCGGAAATTACCTCCACCCTGCCCGGTCTAATATCTTCTATTACATTCTGCTCACTAATGGTCTCGCTTTCCTCTTCTTATTATTGTGTCTTTATTTCACCCACTTGTTTTTTCTTGTTTGTGTTGAATCTCAATGAATTAGATTCAAAAAGGCCTTTTTACCAACTGGGAAATCTTATTCTTAAAACTTTATATTCAAACGTAAATCGATGAGGTGATCATGTGGACGTTCTCACACGGGTGTCCAGGACCTTCACACAGAAGACGATGCGTCAACATTCTACTGGAGCGGCGTCCTTCTGTAATGAGTCGAATACGCTCGCGTCGCTGAAGTCGTTAAAGTGGGCAGAATGTGGGAAATGCCAAGTGTCTGCCACACACGGCGCTCCCTGTCACACACCGCTCGTGTGCGTGTGCCCCCCCCCCACCAACACGCGCTCCCTCGTAAAGGGCCGCGGCGACGCCGTTGCCCCAAGGCATCCATTTAGGGACAGATTGCCTGTCATGGAATACGTATGGCGTATTCAAATAAGCCCCGCTCGCTCACGCTACATATCATAGTTTAACCAGCCTCACAGTGGCGCCGCTTGGGCCGCCATTAAACTTTAAAATCCCCCCAGTCTGTACACTTTCACCGAAATACGCTGGGAATACAGCAATGAGTGACGGTGCGTGATTTCTCTTGTCCAAGACACCAAAACTGACGACTTGGTAATTAACCATCATTTTAATATGGGACTCCTACTAACTAATTAACTACTACTACTTACTAATTAACTATCATTTTAATATGTGAAATTTAAATCCTCAGAGAAGCACCTTTTTTTTGACAATTATTTCTGAAATGGAAGCATTTTTTAAATAAAAAGAGTAAAAACGAAATAGGAAGAATTTCAAATATAATTTTTGTCATTTTAAACTAACAGTTAAATGAAAATGTAAAAAAATATATAAATACCTGTATCCATCTTTCACACCCGTCCCTCTTTTCTCCATTCTTGTAGTTTCTTAATTTATTTATTTTCATACTTGGTGAAATTAAGTGTTTGGCCTGAGGTGAGTGATCCATCATATGTGGAGGGCCCGGCCCTAATGATGGCAGTTTCATACACTTAGCCTCCATCTCTCTCTCTTTTACACACACACACACACGCACACACACACACACACGCGCACACACACACACACACACACACACACCTGCAGAATGAGGGTAAATGCTGGATGTGGAACAAGCATCGGTTCACTTTCATGTTTTTTTCCTCGGTCCCAACTCTCTCGTGTTCCTCCTCTCAGTCTTTCTTTCTTTCTCCCTCTCTTCCTCCCTTCAGGTCTTTCTTGTGACCATTGTGAGTTTGGCTATTGGAACCTGTCCCACCCAGATGGCTGCGTCCCGTGTGACTGTGACCCGCTCGGCTCCCTCAGCCCGTTCTGCGAGCCGGGGGGGGGGCAGTGTGAGTGCAAACCTGGCGTGGGGGGCCGGCGCTGTGATTCTTGTGGCGGAGGCTCGTACGGTTTAAGGCTGGAGGGATCGTGTTCCTCCTGCAACTGTTCGAGTGAAGGGGCGGTACCTGGAACAACCTGTGACCCTCACACAGGCCAGTGTGTGTGTAAGGCAAGTACCGAGGTTATGTTCATGTCGACACTCATCACCTTTGACCTATATTCAATAAGCACGGTTGTTGACTTTGAAGAAACTCCTTAATTGTTGAAAACCTGCAGATGAGATCACAAGTTAATGTTTTCCGGGTGTTCTGAAAGCGCGTGCCATCCCCTTCGATGTGGCTCATATATCGTTTTCTTCCGTCTTTAGGAGCACGTGGAAGGTCGTTTCTGTGACACCTGTCGTCGTGGATACCACACGCTGGAGCGGCGCAACTCCTTGGGCTGCCTGCCTTGCGCGTGCGACGCCCACGGCGCCGAGGCGGGAGGGGTGTGCGACGAGCGCACCGGGCAGTGCCCGTGCCGAGAGGGGGTGGAGGGCTCGCAGTGCACGAACTGTGCCCCCGACTACTACAACCGGAGCGTGACCCTTCAGAGTAAGAGTCCCCCAAAAGGCCCCTCGGTGATACGGATTAAGGAAGCTTTCTTAATAGTGTTTAAACATCAAACTGAACCTTGGTTCATTGATGTAGTTGAAGAATGTGGGCGTGGTTCTCTTGATAATACTCAACACTCCCTTCTCGTCTGGTGCCCCATCAGAGGGGGGGTCCTGGGGCTGTGTCCCGTGCATCTGTGACCCCCGGGGGACGGTCCCGGGCTCTGTGTGCGACGCCGCCACGGGCCAGTGTGTCTGCGGCCCCACGCATCAGGGACAGGACTGCAGCGGCTGCCGGCCTGGTGGGTGCTTCATCTGATGGACGAGTCAATGGTCAAAGTCTCCAAACTACAATGAAGACTCTTTTAAACCTGTATCTGTGTACACGTGTCCGTAAATATATGCCTGTGTTTTACATTGGTGGTCCTATTTTGACCACTACTTACTTATAAATAATCGTTTCTTTACAATTGACAAGTTCTATTTCTTTGAAGAGGCAGTCAGAATAAATTAGCTGCAATATCAACAATAATTGTTTGAATTAAATCAGCTGTTACCACCAGTATATTTAATTAGTTTGCTCTATATTTATTAAACTTGATCTGGAATTGGGGAATAAGCATTTTTATTCATTTATTTAGTATTTTAGATGCTATAATTTAGTTGTGATTAGTAAAACCCACCATGTCTTTATACTTAAATCTGAGTGATTTTAGACAAAGTGAAGGAGGGAAAAGGCTCTTAATCCAGAATTGGTTACAGTCTTGTTTCTTGTTTTTAGGGTTGAATCAAAAGTGATGTTTATATTGTTTCATTAAAACTTGACTAATGAACAGATCTGATCCTTTTCTGGTGCTCTTGCCCGTCTTTGCCCAGGGTTCTATCTCTCCCCGCGTCACAATGTGTGTGTCGAGTGCGACTGCCATCCTATGGGAGCGTCACAGCGTGGGTGTGACAGCCAGACCGGTCGGTGTGTGTGTGTCCACCCTTCAGTGGGAGGCCGCCGTTGTGACCAGTGTCGCGACATGTTCTACGGCTTCAACCCCGGCCTGGGCAGGTAACGCTGTAACACACACACACACACGCACACGCACACGCACACACACACAGCTACACTGATTAACAGACCCAGCAGCAGGTGTCTGGTTGGTTGCTCCTGACTGAAGAGCTCTTTCGACCTTTACCCCTCGTGGCTCCGCCTGCAGACCCAAACACTCACCTTACACTACAACCTAAACTCACGACTAACGGCGCATATATGACATCCTGTGCGCTGCCGCTGCACACGCACGGCAGGTTTCAACAGGGAGTCATCGCTCATAGATGATCCAAGCGATGACTCCCGATGATTGAAGTAAGAAGAGATAACAACCACCGTTATTAGTTTAATTTATTAATATTGCATACAAGGGGAGCATGGACTATTTACAGCACTATGTTTTGATATATTTAGTATGTCCTAAACATCCACAGCAGGATAAATCAGTCACAAAAGTTATTTTTAATCTCTAAAAGTTGTGTTTCTACATTTATATTCGCATTTTATATAAAAAAGGTGTGCCTTTTTACTTTCACCTTTGATCAGGTTAACCCCAGACTGGCAAAAGAATTCTGTTTCTTTTTTATTCTCCTTGAGGGTTTTTTTATTTTCTTTGTTCCTACAGAACAAATAAAGTCCTCAGTTATCGGTACTGGATGCTTTTGTGAACCCAGATTTCCTCTCTTATAAGGATTTCTTCATCTAAATATCATCAAGTAATTAATCTTTTGCTTTTAATCAATAGGCCTTACACAAATGAATTTGCACACAAAAATTGATGTGTGCAGTTGGCTGCAGATGCTTTGCGTCTTTGTCTGTGTCTGTAAGAAATAGCTGACCGCTGTTCATCAAAGAGAAACAGAGCAGAAGCTTTTGGAGGGAGTAGAACTCTGGACACACTCTATGTGCATTTCATTTTAATTGATTGTGTTGTCGTTTTTTTTTAATACCGATTGAGTCGTACCTAATACTGGAGCCGAGCCCCTCCCAAAAGTTATTTCACCACACAACTGTTGTGCGTTTTTAATGTTTTCCTCTCTAAATACACACGAGATATTTCTCTTTCACACTCGCCAACACCACGCTGAAGCTGATGAAAAAGGAGAGAATTGGTGTGATGTCAGCGTTTTCTTTATCCTTGTGAGTGGAGTGAAGGTCGAGTCACTGTGGCACTTGTGTGTATTTGTGTGTTTTTGTTTATGAGGGTCACTGTGTGTGTGTGTGTGTGTGGTGCGTGTCAGCACCAGTTGACAGGACAAATTTGCGGCTCGTTAAGAAGCTGTGGCTTTTCACACAGCATTGTTGAATGTGATGGTGTGTGCGTCTGTGCGTGTGTGTGTGTGTGTGAAGATGAAAACACATGTGAGTACACTATCTGTAAGAAGTGTGTGTATATGTGTGAGTGGGAGACGGAAAGAGAGAGACACATAAAGACTGACAGATACAGTGTTATTCTTTATCGTGTGTGTGCGTGTGTGTGTGTGTGCGTGCGTGTGTGTGTGTGTGTGTGTGTGCGCGTGTGTGGGTAAAGCCTGTCTGTAAAGGTGTGAGGTTGCTGGCCGGATGATCACCCACTGCCCAGCCCCAGTGAGGGTAACACCACGCTGACACACAGACCTTCAGATGCACATATTCATGTGTGCCCACATTCATGCACACACTCGGGGTGGGGGTGTTATTGGGGGGAGTTCAGCTTCTTTGGAGATAGATTCACAGATGGGGAGGGGAGGGGAGGAGACAGTCCTTTTGGTATGGTACTGTAAACCAGGGGTCTCCAGGTCCCCCCCAAGGGGCCGTGAGGCTGCAGGTTCTGGTTCCACCAGTCCAGCTCACCCAGTTTGACCAGTCAGCTGTTGAAGACTCAGATGAGTTGATGAAGTGAGTCCAGTCTGGTGCTGGTGCTGCTGGGTTGGACCAGAACCTGCAGCCTCACGGACCCCTGGGGGGGACCTGGAGACCCCTGGGGGACCTGGAGACCCCTGGGGGGGACCTGGAGACCTCTGGGGGGGACCTGGAGACCCCTGGGGGGGACCTGGAGACCCCTGGGGGGGACCTGGAGACCCCTGGTGTAAAGGGTGTTTTATTGTATGCACTCCTGCTGATTTCCAGGTGCCTGGCATGCTCCTGTGACCCGATGGGCAGCCTCAACGGGTCGTGCCACCCAGACTCGGGCGTGTGCCCTTGTAAGCCGCTGGTGGCTGGAGACAAGTGTGACGTGTGTCAGGCTGGGGCGAGCCACTTTGACCCTGGGAACCACTTTGGCTGCAGTAAAGGTGCGCACCTCCAAACCCTGCTCTCTCCAGCTGTTGTGCTAAAGGCGGTGTTACAGTGAATCTCTTATTGTTGCGCAGCCCCCTCCCAACAACCAGCACCAGCAGGTCTCGCTCTCTCTTATTCTTCCATCAAGCTCTCCTGGCGTCCGCCCGACTCTCCGAACTCAAACAGACTCCGCTACACTCTCATCAGGGACGGACACGCGGTCCATAATATCCACAGTGGTTTCCCCTTCAGTAAGTACACACACACACACACACACACACACACACACACACACACACACACACACACACACACACGCATCTCAAACTGTTTATCTCTTGTTTTTACTCAGAAACATTTCGAAACACTGTTTATCCCCCGGCTGCTGCCTCGTCTCAAACATATTTGTTTCATCCGTCTTAAGGTCCTGAATCCTTTGAAGACGGCGGTTTGTTTCCCTTCACTAATTACTCTTACTGGCTGGTGACGGCTAATGTGGCTGGTGAGACAACAAGCGCGTCGGCCTCCTTCCAAACTTTAGCTGCTCCGCCCGATGCAGAGCAGCTGCGTTTCACGCTGGTGGGGCAGCCCAGACCGACGTCTGCGAGCTTCAGCTGGAGCCCCCCCCCCAACGACACGGGCCCAGTGGAAAGGTAGGGGGGGTGAGGGAGGCGGGGGAAGCTGGGAGGAGAAGCAGCTCAGGTTCCTCTGACATGAGGAACAAGGTTCAGCTTGGTGGAAGGTGCATTTCACCCTAAAAAAGATATTTGAGAGTCAAGAGAAAACATTTAAATCATGTTAGTGTGACCACTGGCTGCAGCATAAACCCCAACACTAACATCTAATTCACACATGTTTATACATGAATCCCCAATTTATTAATGATTTTTAATTCAACTGTTACTGCTGGACTCATGTGGAAGGAGATATGTTATGAGGGGCGCCGATACAAGGCCTCCAGTTGGTCAACACAGTTAGGTTTTTATTCTTCTTCCCGTATTACCTACCATTCTATTTTGTCCGTCACAGGTTTACCCTGTCCACCACCGAGTCTTCAGGTGGAGCAGAGCCTGTGAGCCACTTATCAGGCTCGTCTACTCAGGCTGTGGTAACCAGTCTCAAACCCTTCACCCAGTACAGCGCTGTTCTGGAGGTACCTATCCCTGTATCACACTAAATACAGGGGCGGTAGAGTTCATGTAAATACTGTTTACTGACTGCTGTGTTGTGCTTTAGGCCTGTTCCTCTGGAGGGTGCACGTCCACCCCTCCGCTGTCCTTCCTGACGGCCCCCGCGCCCCCACAGAACCAGCCCCCACCCACGGTCTCTGCGCTTGGGCCACACTCATTACAGGCCTCCTGGGAGCCCCCCAGTCAGCCAAACGGTGGGACAATGAACACAGAGGCCTTTATGCTGCTCACGGTGTACCACAATGCTGTTACACACGTAACAAATGTATAAATTATTAATGCTCGCGTCAAAGTGAATTATAAAATAATCACACAAACACCACACGTTTTAAAGACACGAGCCTGAAAGTGTAGCTTTCAGGCTCGTGTCACTGTACGGGACTAAAAAAAACACCGCACACATACACACACACACACACACACTGAAGTGGAACTGCCTTTGGCAAATCCAGAGAGCTTTGTAATGGCTCTAAGGCTCAGTGTCATACAAAGCCCCATAACCTGGTTTTCTCTGTTTGTGTCTTGGTTTATTTTCCCGTCTATTAAGCTGGAGCGCTGTCACACTGAGCCTGTTCTGAGCAAGAGTGTCTACTTCCATTTTTACTGCCATCTCTTCTTACGTAATGAGCTGCTGGGAATGATTTCTACGTACAGACAAGATTGTTCAAATGTATGTGTGGGTGCTGGAGTCCTTATTTGACTGGGGTTTAGACAGGTGTTGCGCTACACATGCGCCGCTGTGTTCTGTCCAGTGTGCTGAGTGAATGCATGGACCTGTGCACCGCAGAAGCCAAGCAGCTGCTCTGCTGCCGCACCCCAATCAGAACCTCCAGAAGGAATCCTACCGCTTACTGCAACAGCCCAGGTGGCTCTCAGCACTACCTCTAGCACCTGGACCTGGATGAAGGAGAACTTTCATGGAGGTTTACACTTAAAGTTCTGTTGATATTGAAATAATGGACACCTTGACCACACCTTGATTTGAACCAGGACCCCTTAACATGGCTCAGATTAGTCCGTAATGGACGACTGTTACCTGATGAAAGAGAGCCTAGGTGGACGCACGTTGAGCTGGTTTAATGAAGACATCACCTCCATGAACTGTTAAAGTTGACTCGCTGAGCTTTTGTCAGAAATAAGCAGCAACTTTGAATAACTGAGGTACAAAATTATGAGGGGGTAATTTTATTTTTTATGCTCTTTACAGGTGTTATCACGAGATATGAAGTCTTCCTTCGTGGGCCCATCAGGGCACAAAACCTCTCAGTTCGTACCGATGAGAGGAGAGTGTTTTCCAGCCCCGACTCTGGTGAAGCTCTGCCGTCAAACAAAAGCTCGCCCCAACCCCCCGAGAGCAGCACCATCGTGACTGGACTGCAGCCCTTCTCCACCTACCAAATGAGAGTGGTGAGCATCAATATGGCGGGAAGCGCCACATCAACATGGACCACCGCACGCACGATGGAAGGAGGTTTGTTGACACTCTAAAGCTTGATTGAACCTAAATCGGTAAAATTTCCCATGCTTGTAAAGTTTTAACTGATCAAGACGGTTCCCAGAATGAAGTGTTTCCTTAATGGTTTGAGCATTCTACTTTATTTTTTGCAGATTTTAAACCTCTCTACTTAAATCTACAAATGTAGCCTTCCTTAAAAACAGAAAATCCTACCCACTACGTTAGACTGGCCTGAGCCCTTTAATGCTACGTCTGCTTTGGGTAAAGGACTCGTGCATTGGCCATAATGCCGGAGTAAATTTAATTGAATGCTAAAATGAAATTTCAAAATAAACCCCGATGCTCAGATCATAATACGTTTGTGTTTTTGTTTCTGCCCCTCCGTGATCTGTGCGAAGAAATGCTGAAAAAAAAATCTTGGATTTGCGTCATAAGGAAAGAAAAAAGGGAAGGAATCAAAACAGTGCGCGGGGGAGGGGGACCTCATTAACGTATTTGAATTTCAAATAGATGATATGGCTCATTAGGACTAAACGATTGCCTCTAACATCACTCTAAGCTGTGTGTCTGGATAACAAGCATGTGATAACACCATTTTAAATGTGGAGTGTGTGCTGGTGTCAGTGCGCGTGTTGGAAAGAATATGACTATGGTTATGTCTGCTAAGAAATCACATTTCACAGCATATTTCATAGCTTGATGGCAGCAACAGTGGAAAAGAGATTTCTCCTGTTTAATCTGTCATGTAATCGAGGCCACATCCCAACCACAGAAGCACAGGATGCTTGAATCCATTTAATTCACATAATAGCCAAGTCCAAGACTCAATTTTGTAGTTTCACCCCGTATATTTTTGCTTTAGTTTGAATTAACTTACTTAATTTGGAACATTCTGGGCTGGCCGGAGCTTAATTGGAAAAATAACAACAGCAACAGAATGCTGTTGGCTCACAGCAGACTGAGAACAAAGCCCCCGCCACAGCCCCCCATCTCTTACAGTCCATAAACCAGAGCTGTGTACAGGAGACACTGATGTCCGTGTGACCTCCCCAGTCCCAGAGTGGATCGCACCTCCGGGGGTATCTCCCCTGTCGCCCACCAGTCTCACTGTGGCGTGGAACGCCTCTGAGGGTCACGGGCTGGTCTCCAGGGGGCAGGTGGTGGAGTATCGAGTCAGCCTGGTCAGCGAGCGGACCACCAGTCCCCATGCCCCGCCCTTCACGAGCCAGGTAAATCATCTTCTACCTGCCTATCCCTTATGGGACGCTGGAGCCGTGGCGCGTCCTAACGTTTTCCCCGGTTTCCCTCTTCAGGTGGTGCACAGCGCCCGACCCCCAGCGCAGACCGCTTATGTCATGGGCGGGCTGGAGCCGTACCACGTGTACAACTTCACCGTCACGGTCTGCACAAGGGCCGGTTGTGTTACTAGTGCGCCCGCAGCAGGACGCACCCTCCCTGCAGGTAAGAGGTCTAAACACTCCTCCGTGCACGCATCCGTTCCTTTGAAGGCCTCGGCTAAAGCACCCGTGTCCCAACGCAGCGCCGCGGCCCCATCCTCACAGGCGTGAGCCTCATTCTGTCCTCTTCACACCACAAACTGGTTTTCCAGTGCACGCTGGATATCGGTTCCCCGTTAGGCCAGGAGGACTGCGCTGTCCGTGAACGGGGGGGCGGGGCGTCATAGCTGCCACAAGTCTCATATTGGACCGGGCAGCTTCTTCAAGTAGTCTCCCACCCTTTCCTCTATCCTGCATGTCACCGTCGGTGAAAGCAATAACCCCCCTGTTTACTGTGAACCGTTCCCCATTAGGCTTCATAACACTCCTAATTTGTCGTGGAGGGTTGCAGCGTTGGGCTCCGGGTGTCGGCGAGGCTCCCGCAGCTCCTCCGACACGTTTAACAGACGCTTATTGGCTTTGTGGTGGAGTCATCATCTCAGAGACGTTCATCAGCAGTTTTTACTATTTCGCTGTAATGGCTTGATCAATATTTTGTCACTTCATTTGTCTGTGGTTTTGTTGTAATGATCGGTGTAAGGCACGTGGTAATGTTCTCAGCACACACACACACACACACACACACGTTCAAAGCTGCATAGTTTGTCGTCGGGTACTTAAATGCCAGCAGCATTAGCCGTGTTAACCGGGGGGGATAGTCATCGCGCTCTGCTGTAGTACCAATTTACTTTTAATTACAAGGAGAAAAATGTCCTGTAGCACACACTTCTGGTGGCCGTGGATCACACACACAGTGGGTAACCTCACACACACACACACAGACACCTCATTTTCTCATTCCAGTATACATTTATTGTATTTGAGACGTAGAAAAAATGGTCTGTTTAATAATTCCTAATCCATGACAAGTGATGGCTGCATGCAGACGCGAAGATTTCTCAATTTTTTTAAAAGTCTGTTTTATTCCAGCCGTCTGTCACTTTCTTACAAATCCATTTTTTATTCTACCTGCCATTTTCACACAAAGTTGCACCTGGCAGCAAAGGAACATGAATCGCTCTGCAGTATGTATATATTGCAAACATGTGCACACTTGACCCCCCCAACGCACCGTTCCATCTGTTCGCTTACTGTTCATTCTTTCGTTCTCTTTTTTTTTTTTTTACTTGTTTTTGTTTTGTTTATCCCTTTAGGTGCATAGACAATGGGCACTCTGGGTAAAAAAAAAAAAAGGAACTTTCATCTATAAATACTTGCTCAGGGATTTGTGCTTTGAGCGCATTCTTAACAGCTACATCTGTTGACATAGCGAATATTTTCATTTCTTGACAATTCTCAAAAACTTCTTTGTTTATTGTGATGAATGACGCTTCGTATTGCAATCAGTGGACTTTTTAAATGCATTTTTAATGGCTGCATCTGTTGACGCAGCGACAATGTTTATTTCAAGTGATTCTTAAGACTACTCTTGACTGTAATACAGTACAGTACAATATGGCTTATTGTACCCAGTTGACTTTTTGAATGTATTTTTAACAGCCACATCTGTTGCAACCATTTTGTTTCATCTAACACCAAAGATGTCCCTTGTTTCAACTATAAGAAATGATAATGGCATATGCCATTTGGCAGTTTTTTTTAATCTCCTAACAATTTGCATAGCTTATTTTACCCCTCTGGGTTTTGAGCTTATGTTGTTTCTGCACACTACCTATCTGTTTTCACTCTCTTTTGATTTAGAGTTTACTTAAAACAATTTATTGGCATACCTACCCAGCCTCATGTTGAATTAACATTATCTTGAAATGTGGCTTTATCGTTGCGTGCGTCATCTATACAGCAGATGTTGAATTTACAGTGAGCGAATGTATTAAGTTTTCTAAAATAATGCAGAATCTATAAAACTTTTGCACCATTTTTGTGGATAAAATGTTGTCAAATATTCTTTTACAATGCTTTGGCAATAAAAAAGGAAACAAAGTGACTATAACACCTTTACAAAGAAGCTGTTTTGAGGAGAGAATTTAGTGCTACTCTTGTAAGCTGCACTTGAGGTGGAACTGATGCACTGATAAATCTAGCTCGCATAAGCCCGGGCCATTAGAGTCAGCCGCCATCTGCTCTAAGTGAGCAGACGGCATCTGTGAAACCACTGGAGTTACACCAAAGCACATGCCTGAACATTAGCGCACACGCTGAGACAGACGTAACGACACGAGGAAAAAGCTCTCCGTCCACGTCTGAGAATGCATTTACAATTGTTTCAAAGTGCGTGTCTTTCTCCGGAGTTATCGATCATGGAGTAAAGTGAGTGGCTAATCAGGGGCTGATGGTGATGTTTTATGTATCCTACATCCATAAAGGCTTGTTCTACAAGACACATGTACACACACACACACACACACACACACACACACACACACACACACACACTGTAACACCACTCAACAGAACAGGAACTTTATTGATTTACGCATAATTGGCCTGAGGCCCTTGAGCTTAGAAATATGCATGGCAAGGGATTGCTGTGTCAATAAGAGGTGTGTGCGTGTGTGTGTTGTAACTGGACACTGAAAGCCCGTGAAGACGCGTCAGTCACCGTGAAACGAAAAACACAAACAAACACCGCTCCTTATGGGAGCAGGTCCCTGATTTAGCTGCTTCATTACCATGTCAGAAACTAAGAGTACACTTCCTGCTGGACCAGTTAACTGTGTGTGTGTGTGTGTGTATGTGTGTGTGTATAATACTAATGATACTTGTAATAATACTAATAATGAACTCTCATAGAACTGCAGAGGTAAGGAGGAATACCTCGACCATTCCCTCCCCAGGCCTGGCCCCAGGGTGGATCCCTGTAGACGTGGAACACCGGTGTTTGATATGGTTCATCGGTTTGAGTCTCTTCTCGATAAGATGATACCAGGGAGGGCGGCCACAGGCCACAGAGGTTCTAGGCTGTTTGGGGGGACTCGACCTCGTCCAGGACCATAAGCTGAATGTGACGCTTTAATGTCAAACTCTGATGAACTTGCTGGAGTTTTTACTGACAAGGAAAGTCGGAGTAAACTGGAAACTTGTATTGATCCACTTGAAATCTGTTAATGCAAAGTGAAGACGAGATCGCTGGGTTTTCGCTCGGCCTTAAGTGACCCTGTCCCTGCAGTCATGTGGTGAGAGGCTGGAATACACCCAGACTGGTCACCAGTCCACCCCAGGACACACACACACACACACACTCATGCCTCCAGTCCACATGAGGTGTTTTTAATTTATTTTTTCTTTAAAATATATCTTTTAATTGTACACACCGCCAGTTTAAAATGGGGAATGTTCAGGTGTGTTGCATTGTCAGTGTGGTAAATGTCGCCATAGCTCAATTTCAATAGACTGGTAAGTTATCGATTGGAGCTAATTTATGGTTTTGTGTGTCAAGATGAAGTGCCCAAGACAAGCTGTCCACTTCCCTTTTAAGAGCTCAATTGGAACTCATTTTAAAGACGGCGCACACACACGCACACACGTGTCACCGAGAGCTAATTTACTCCTACCACAGACCATTTAGACCATTACGGAAATACACACACATACACACACAATTCAATGACACTTAATGCATACACATCTTTCCCATCTCTACACCGGTCCATCACGTCCTCCATATCTCTAACCATTCTTCTATACCTCCTCTCACCCTATCAGCCAGCCGCTGGTTGATTTATATGATACGTGTTGAAGCTGCAGTTTCAGTAGCTTCCTGTGTGCTTCAAAGGGACATTTAATTTAACATCTAAAGTGAAAGAAGAAAATTAAATTGACCCTCTACTTAATGAAAGGGGGACTTTTGTCCATCTCATCTAGACATCTGCAGGAATGAAAAAGCCAGGCATCGAGTTCACAAAATTATACTGTCGACGGGTAGAACCTGAACATTGGAATGCTTTTGGGTCGCGGTGAGCATTTCAAGACGCTCCACAAATAAAGAAAGAAAGAAGGCAGCTCGCCGAGGATCTGGATTGTGTTGCAAAATGTACCTTTGTGGTTGAGGTAGTGTCTCTTTTCTCCTTAGCCCCCACGGGTCTGTCTCCCCCTCGCTTGTATCCAGTGAACAGAAGCTCCATTCTGATCGACTGGGACCATCCGGCCCAACTCAACGGGCCTCACCCTCTGTATCAGGTCTGGAAGAGTGCTGCCCGACTATTGGCATCCGTTTATACAAAGACCTTTAAATATCTCGGTATCCATCACATCGTCAGCCATAATTTATTTACCTTTTGCTTCACCACTGGATTTGTTGTTTAGAGCAAAGTGATTCAGCTCTCACAATTATAACCACAATCCTCTGTTGGTTCTTTAGGTGGAGAGGACTGATGTCTCTCTGTCTGATCCACAAGATCCGGTAGTCAGGGGAACCCGATTCCCTGGAAACAGCTACCACCAGTTCCCGAGTCACACTCTCCCAGTCAACAGCGACTTCACAGGTAAGGCAGCGTGCGCTCGCGTATGTAAATAAGACTATATAGACGTGCAGACATCTGCTTTAAATGTGCTTTTCTGCTGCTCAGGCTGCATCGCGGTTCCTTTAGAGTGACTTCTCCAGTCATCTTAAAGGACAATTATCTTTCTGTTTACCAGCATCATTAGAGGGTTGAGCTGCACAGCCAAACATGTTCTGCTTCATCTGAGAACATCACCCAGTCTGACGCTCATAATTAATGACTGCTGATACTAATCAGTGGGATTTGAGCAGCCAAAGCTCTTTAATGCCACTTGAGATTACATCACTGTCCTGCACCAGCCTTGTGTCACCAGCTATTGTCTTTCTGTGCAGACCGTTTCTTTACCGATTTGGTGGCAGCAAAGTGTTTGTCAATTTATATGTTGACAGAAAAATAAAACCAGTTACAGTTTTTCTAAAAAGTCTCCTGGTTAAAGGTGACATTTAAGGGGTGTTGGAGGAAGGAGGAGAGAGTTTCAGCTCCACACAGTAAAAAATTAAGAAGTTTAAAAGAGCAATTAAGGGAAATGAGGTTTTTATTATTGACTTGAGATCAACCGATTGCTGCACTAAGAGCAGGTGAATTTCACTGAATTTGAGTGCCTATTAAACTCAAGCGTTTTATGTATCTTATTTTAGTTCGCCAACTGATTATTTTTAATCGTGTTCATGATTTAGTCACATAACGCTCAAAGGTAAATAGATATTGGTTCTCTGAATATAGCTGGAAGATAAATGATGATTTTTTTTTTCTATCGAAGTGGCCCCTCTTCTCCGCTCTGCTCCTTCATAAAGGGTAATGGATCAGACAATAACTTTAAGACCGGATCTATTCTGCATCATGAATGTGTCGGCAGTCCCCAAACCATCGCCCTTTTACAACCATCAATACTAATAGCATCATCTACAGACAATTATTCCCATCGAAGCGCATGGAACAGCGAACAAATCAAAGCCAAATTGGATTATGACTGTAATGCAGTGTAATGCCCCCTCGAGAGTCAATTGATCACAGGGGGAGACTCGCCAATTGTGGATATCTTGTGGAAACCTGGTGACTCCAGCAATGACAACTGGATCTAGAATCTAGAAGCCTTTTTTAAAAAAAATCCGTTTCCTGTCAATTTGGCCACAGGAAAAAAATATTTTTACCTAATCTGATGCTTTGAAAGTAGTTTTATCAAATCATTGTGGTCTGTTACTTCCCCACAGCTGCATCAGTTCCTACTCCATCAATAATATGCACAACTTTAGCGATTCTTTCACCCTTTTTATTCAGTCTGTTTCTTAACGGAGAGCATTGCATGCCTTAAACGTGTAAGCGCATCTATATGTAAAACAGAACTAAAGATTAAGTTGTGCTTTGTGAGATCAGATGATATTTGCCCTTTCACCTGTCATTTTATGGCCACTTCACTTAAATTATTTTTGGCTAAATAGGTTGTTTTCCATGTGCAATTATTGTGATAGAAATGGATGTTTCCATAAATGATAAGTCTGCTCAGATTTGATTAACGATGCTTTTTAATGCTGAATGAGTTTAGAGGTCAGTGTTTACCACACTGAATCTTACTTTAGATAAAACAGGATTAAAACCATATGCAATTATGCTGTGCTTACGAATAACCTGTAAGTGCTTGTTTCCATAAATACATGCGAGTCCATTCGTCTTATCTGTAATGCATCTATATCTAAATGGCACATCCTACTCTCATTGTTAATCTCAAAATTTAGGAGTCTGCATTCCAGCTGAGAGGAATACAGTGTTATTTGATGATCTAGTTAAAAGGTTACTGGTTCACTGCAGGTTATATAGTCCCCTCTCCTCATTTGTAACTTTTAAGCATCATAGCTTAAAATGCTAAATTATCGGAACGAGAATGATGGGTTGCTCATATTTTCACTAATCTAGATGTATTTCTCCCACTCAGAGCAAATGGAATGTAACATACAAATGCAGTTTAAAAAAAAGAAAAGAATGGGCAAACAAATAGGCTTGGAAAATATCCAGACACGTCTAATAGAATACATCGCTGTAGCACTGCTGCTGCACAACTGGGCAGGGAGAAAAAAAGGAAATGTTAAATGATACAAATTATTTCCCCTTAATTAATATGATTGATTGCCAGGCTTTGACGTTGAGAGGAGAGGGGGAGAAATGTGTGAAGGGAAAGTTTGCACAGACATCATTAGTTTTTCTCCATTTAAAGATTAATCAGAAGAGGCTGGGCTCTTTAATTCTGTCATTTGTATATTTAATGGGCTGCTGCAGAATCTATGGGTGTAATTAGCTGGCTGCCGTGGTCTCATTAATACGCAGAGCCCTGATTAATGCCGCCACAGAGCTAACATGACTGGAGTTATTCAGGTTATGTTGTGCAGATGATTGCACACATCTTCCACTGTTTACTGAGACAACACAAAAACACACGAAACAATACCACCTAATCAATTACAAAGTTAAGAGTGTAAAAGCCTTAATGTGGTCGAATGTTTTGATAGAATCTCACTTTATTTACTTTAGCATGTTGATAGGAAAGCAGCATGTGGTTAAAGAAAGAACATTTAGGCTGCTTTGAAATGAAACTATCACTCACTCAAATACTCCACGTGTTCTTCTTGTACTTTTGTACCTGTACTTAATGGCACACAAAATATCACCACGAAAAGAAAAACTACAATCAGTGTAACTCTGTTGTTTCCTGCAAAGCCACCAAAGTGAGCAGGTTTCTAAGATAAGATAATGGATGAATGGATAGATGGATGGATGGATGGAGGCTCCAGCATCTATGCATTCACCGGAGCCAGCAGCATGTATGTAGCTGTCGTGATGTATGTTCATCTGTGACTGCTGACGACTCCAGAGTAGCTGTCATTGTGAAGTAGCACACATCCTGTGGGGAAAGCGGAGCAGGGAGAGAACAAGCACTGTCACTCAGGTGCTGAACGTAAAAACAAAGGGAGAAGCTGGCAGAGTGCAAGACCAGCAGAGCCTCTCTCAGATCATATTATTTAATTCCCCAGAGAGCAACTGCAGAAATGCGCGTCGTCTTTTACATAATTAACGTAAAGTAACATGCAACTGGTACGGCCGTAGAGTTTAATGTTTTTATGCTCGTGCGTCGTGTGTTTCACAATCACTAACCAGAATGAGGTTTGGAATGTAAGACAGAGGTGGAGGTGGGGTCGATGGAAACAGTAAAGTTAAGGACAAAAAAAAAAGAAAATTAAAGATGCAGGGGCAGAAAACACACAGAGATGATGTGAGGACAAGGAGAAAAGAGAGGTCAAGAAAAAGGCAAGGAAGGTTAAAAGCAATAGGAATGAAGAAAGGAAGCAATGGGAAGATCAGGGGAGTGTGACACGCGGAGAAGGTTAAAAGGGAAAAATGAATTGTCAGGTATCTGTCATGACTTCACCCGTCTCCGCTGTGACAAGGTCATGAATGTAAATGACGGATGCTTGTTTGATGTACAGGATGCAGCTCCAATGTAAGGAACATTGGAGCTGCTTTCAACAGCGTTTTCCACAAAATTCCCAACAGACTAAAATGATTGAAATGGGAATGTTTTACATTGCTTTTAGTAGAAAAAAGTCCTCGTGCTACACTGTTTTTCACAATAAATGACTTCAACAAATGTCATCGTGCTCAGGGCTTTGTTTTCTGTTTCAGCTTGCCATCATTTAAATCTTCTACCTTCCATTGTTCTCTTTGTGTCCTGTCCAACATGGCGGTTATCTGTGATGTGGCTCGTGACTCTTCACTTCTCTGCGAACATCACAATGAGCCTACATGACTCACAGATTTAAGCAGGTTGATGGTGAAAGTGAATCTAAATCTGTGTTTTAATCCCAAAGGTTTAACAGTGAACTCTGAGCTCTCCTCTCATTAGTAAACGGCTCCAGATTAAAACAGAATCTAAAATGGTGTGAAAGCTGGCAGCGCTGAAATTTGCATTCATCTTAAGCATTCCATTTAACTGTTTGACTTCTCTCTATGTTAAATTAATTCACATACTAGTCATTTTGCTAAGACTGGCTTCTACTGAACCCTCGGCTGCCTCCGTTCAACTCCTCAGATCTTCCCACACTTCTGCTCCCTGCAGAGACGTGCAGCGCTGGGTGATGTGCGCACCATCAGACACTCACTTTAAATCACATCCTCTGTGTCATTACGTGGATCTAGTTGTGGATTAAGATCCAGTCTGTGATCCACTATAGCATAAACAGCGCACAGCGAGAATTCGGTGTATCGGAGCACCAGTAAATTTCCCACAAGGATGAGTGAAGTGTGGTGGAGTGTGCAGCACGCACAAAGTTCTAGTTTCTCTTCTGATGCCTGTTCGTGTGGCCTTTGTATCATCCTCCTGGTTCTGTCTGTTGACTGGAGACTGTTTGATACCTACTGGCATGTCTCCTATCACCCCAGAGCTACACCTGATTCACTATAAAGTCCCACATGAACAGTAGCTGCTTACTGGACTCTTTGTCTCAGCATAGACGTATTCCTGCCAACAGGTTTACCTGATAAAAGCAGAACTACCTTAACAATGATCACAGTACTTAAAATACCAAAGACAGAGTTTATTTTTAGAGTTTCAAAGTTCGTCAGGAGACAAAATGCCCAAAATGCCCCAAAACACAGAATGTTGCATTAGAAGAAGTCCTTTAGGACTGTTCTTCTTGGTGTCAAAATTAGAGTGAACATTTAGGAGATCTGTAATAATTCATAAAGGTTATATATTTTAAGTCAAATATTTGGTGCTGTCAGAAATTGATAGTCCAACCAAATGTAATTTATTGTTTGTGTCTTCTCACGTTAGCTCAACCTCCCCCTGTTTTCCCAGGCATAGATTTGAGGTTCAGGACGCGCTCCACAGACGGTCTGCTGCTCGCCGCCTTCTCTCCAGGAAACCAAGAAGAGTTTGTGGCCATCCAGATCAAAGATGGGCGCCCGTACTTTTTGTTTGACCCGCAGGTATGACGTATTTTAACTCCATTGAGGATTGTGAGTGTGAAGAGCTTTGATACTCCACACACGTGCTCCATATTTGACAAAGGACGTGTCCAAATGTCTTATAACTTAAAGTCTTTATTTAATCCTCTCACCCACTCGACTAACTTGCTCACCTTCACCTGCCTTTTTATTTTTTCTTACGGTGTACTTCCATCTCTGCCCCTCTCTCTCTCTCCTTTTTCCTCCTCCCTCCTTCCCCATTTACCATTTTCTCTCTCAATTGCTCTCATCTAACAAATGTGATCTGTAGCCCCTCATTGGTTTCTGTCAGGGAGACGGGGCGAGGGGAAAACTTTGAAAGTGTGTCAACGTTTGAATTGGACTGCAATTAACTCATTCCCTGCAGTCAACGCGCATGAATACCAATTGCAGGCTAATTAAGCTTTGCACACATACACACACGCGCTCCTTATCCATCCATACAGACACATGTAGAGGGGTTAAAGAGTCAACGACTTCGATGATGAAAGTGATGATGAGAGATGATTACATATACTTCCACAAGGCCACCAACTAATTACACACCCAGACAAACACACACACACACACACACTTACACTTTCCTTCTTCATCACAATCACTATCAAATTCTGGATCAGAATGTAACCGATGAGTTCTGTCTGTGTGTGGAGGAGTGTATGTCTCAATTGATCCTCGCTGGCTTGTGTGTGTCGGGCTGCGGATGCTGTGAGGTGGTGTGTGTGTGTGTGTGTGTGAGTATGTGTCTTCTCCAACTGGGTTGATTCCTTTGTTTAGGCTACTTTGCGGTAATTAACAGTGGGAGTGGTGTCATGGCTTATTAGTGTTCCCCTAGATACATATAGTTGGGCCCATTACTTCCCCTATTAGCCTGTTGAGTTAGCCTAATGGGATTACCAGTGCAGGGGGGTAATATAGCATGACACAGGAAAGTGATACGCTCATAAATATGTGCACGTGTGGACTGCCACACATGCAGCCGTGCACAAAATGTTTAGAAGAGTTTACGTTCACTCGGACTAGCAGATATGTACCCGTGGGGCAAGAAACGAGTGAATTCCGATGCATTTCGTCGGTCGCAGGTAAAGAAATCAGAATAAATAGAATTTAGTTTAGTGGCCTAAAACAAAGAAACATCCTTTAAACTGCTGATCCACTAAACGCACCTTTATTGTCCACTTAAGAAGCAACAAAACCATCAGGATTGTTATAATACAGTTATTAACATGTTCATGTACATTCCTGAAAAGCGGAATAACTCTTTTAATCTTTTGTGCGTACATTTTTAGGGTTCTCAAATCTTCATGGGATCGACATTTTGATCCTCTTATTAAATATTATCTTGTGTGTGTGTGCATCCGTGCACCTTTCAGGGCCGGGCGTTCCCTCGGTCCACCGTCGCCAACCCTCCGTTGAGGAATTTGTTCGGGTGTGTTTGCGTCCGCAGACGGAGCTCCTCCCACAGCGTCTTGTTAAGTAGAGCTGTCTGGTGGAGGCAGTAAAGATGTCAGAGGCTGATGTACTCTGGCATTCATACATTTATTGATCTCGTCATTAAATCTTCATCACCATGTGTGTGTCTGAGCGGATATCTGCCGTCTGCGCGCCGTCCCCTCTTTTAATACATTACTCGCCGCCGACTTGCTAAAAGCTGATCACAACAATGATGTCATACTTAATAGGCAGCAGAAAGGCCCGTAACCATGCTTTGATGATAATACCCGCGTTTGTGTCCTTCCGGGGAGGCTGCGTGTCTGATGAGTGTCGCCGACCTTAATGTCAGACATTGTTTGTCCAACATATGGATACAGAATCAATCACTTCCGATGTTGGGACGCAAACGGTTCGATGGCACCGATGTGAAAAGGGTGTGTTTTCATCCAGAGGTCGCAGATTTATCTAAGTAATTAAAATGCAGTAGTTATGAGACCTATGGTGGTCAGAGTAGAGCAACATATAATTCACCATTAATGTATAAGTGTTAACACTGTCTATATGGTGTGTGTGTGTGTGTGTGTGTGTAGGGATCAGCAGTGGCGGTGACGGTGCAGGGTGATGGAGGACGGCGCTACAACGATGGACAATGGCACAGCCTCACGGCAACAAGGCGAGGGGCCGTGGGAACAATCGTTGTCAACAATCAATACAGAGGTAAGTGCTCTCATATTCATACCAGCCCTGTGTGTGTGTGTGTGTGTGTGTGTGTGTGTGTGTGTGTGTGTGTGTGTGTGTGTGTGTGTGTGTGTGTGTGTGTGTGTGTGTGTGTGTGTGTGTGTGTGTGTGTGTGTGTGTGTGTGTGTGTGTGTGTGTGTGTGTGTGTGTGTGTGCGTGCGTGCGTGCGTGCGTGCGTGCGTGCGTGCGTGCGTGCGTGCGTGCGTGCGTGCGTGCGTGCGTGCGTGCGTGTGCTTTTATGCTTCTCTCTACATGTGAGTGTGTGATGTTACAGGAAGAGTGTATCTGCGTTTATTTACGGGGCTTTGTGTGTATGTGTGTGTGTGTGTGTGTGTGTGTGTGTGTGTGTGTGTGTGTGTGTGTGTAAATCCCTCAGCTCTGCATGGAGGTATTAGTCAGGTTAATCCCAGCCACTCTCTGTCTGATGAGAAAAATACTTCTTCACACAGAGAAACTCGTGCGCGTTCACCTGTTTTTATCTTTCCTCTGCTTCTCAACTGCCCATCTCTCCTGCCCACACACACACACACACATACACACACACACACACACACACACACACACACACACACACACACACACACTCTTCCTGTCATGTCCACAGTCGTTCAGTTTTGTTTTGTTCCTTCAGTGTTCAAAGTTCATGTTTTCTTTACCTTAAAGATGCAGCTTCACAGACTTGAGGAGAAGATGCTGTAAACAAGTGAAACCTTTAATTTTGCATCAGCCACGCTGACGACATCGTGTTTCTCACCACGTCTGTTGTTTATGCGCCCCGTTGGTGCCTCTGCAGGCAGTCAATCAGCTTCCAGCGGCAGCACCATTATTGGTGAGAACACAGGAGTGTTTATCGGGGGACTTCCGGAAAATTTTACCTTGCTAAGAGAAGATTCAGGTAAGAAATAATTGTAATATTCATCATCTTTATTATTTGTATAGTTAGATATTCTGCACATTTCAGTCCTCCATGTTCTCATTCCTTACTTCTGATTAATATTATATGCATTTTTTGACACTACAAACACACAAATCTTCCCACTGAAGAAACACGTGTGAGATAATTGGAACTGCATCGTGACGTCGTTCTCTGAATAAAATGGAAACGGAGTGAAAAGAGTCCAGTTGATGGCAGATGTTGTCGTCCGGCAGGCGACGCTCGGCTGGTGCGGCGCGGCTTCGCCGGCTGCCTCAGAGATGTGAGGCTCCTGACCGACGGCCACTCGGACGAGTGGGGCGATTTGGACTGGGCGGCGGCGGCGGAGGGCGCGGCTTCGTACGCCAGCTGGGAGGGGTGCCCCCTTCAGTCTGTGGAAGGAGCCCATTTTCTGGGTCACGGTAATGTCTTATCATGGACCTGACACCTGGATGTTCTTCTGGTTTTTCTCTGTTTATAAGGACATAAGGAGGGTTATAAAGAGGTTCCTATGGCGACTAAAACCTTGAAGAGTCTGTAGAGTGAACCACGTACCAGTGTGATATCAGATATATCAGCAGCTGGTTGCTACTGTTGACAATAATGAGACTATTGTTTCATCTTGATAAATGTGACGATGAGCTAATTGGCCGGTGTGAGAGATCACATCATTACTTTGTAACCATCTATTCATCTTCCTTCTCCACTGTCACATTTAAATATTTGACAAAACATTTCATCCCTAAATCATCTTTACAGGTTTCCGATACGACGGAAGCAGCTTCCTGCTCCCCGCTCCTTCGGTGGAGGCGCCGCTCCGCGTCACACAGTGTTTTCTGTTTCAGGTTATTTGGAGATCGATGGAGATGTTTTCAGAGGAGGACGGGACTTTGAGATTTCCCTGGAGTTCAGAACGGACCAACTGAACTCACTGTTAATTTTCACGTACAACAGAAACACTGAAGATTTCATGCTGGTGAGATAACGTTGAAATGTGTCCGTTAAAGTGTGCAGCAGGAGCGACTGCATTGGGATGTCTTTCATATCATGTTAAGGTGAAGATGGAAGCGGGCCTCCTGTCGTTCATTCTCGCCGCTGAGGGTCACATGACTGAGCTCAACATGTGGGTGGGGCTTAGCTACTGCGACGGAGACTGGAAAAAGCTCCTGCTGGCGAAGCGCGGCGGGCTCATCTCTGCCGCGGTGGACGATTGGGCGGAGGAGCTGAGAGGAGACGGGGGAGCGGCGGCGCTGAGCGTAGACTCGGCGCTGTACTTGGGCGGAGTTCCTGTGGAGCTCCAGCATCCCGCTTTACTCAGCCAAAGCCACAGACATGGTGAGACACACGACCACTCGTGGGGAGGTCTACCTTTTGGTAACTTAGTCTGTCAAACGGAGGCCCAGAAGGTTTTGGTGTCTCCTCCTTTTTGCCACGAGGCTATATTTGTTGTTGTTTATCGTTAACCTTTGACCTTGGTTCTCTGGAGACGAGACAGCATTTAAATGATCTAATAATTAATGTAAGGTTTATCATGGGGCTGATGAGTAATTAGATTCAAAACAATTAAATTAATCCAAATGTATCACAATTACGAACAGATATAATTTACTGCTGAGTGAATTTCAAAATATTTAAATTGCAACATCTCAACATAAATCTGTTAAATAACCAACATGTTAGACGTGTACAGGACATTGCAGTACCGCTGATTTAATTAAACCCTTCATGGTGTTTAATTGAGCTCAGGTATGTAGAAGAGACAAACTAAAGAAACGTCTCAATCATAGAAGGTTCTGATGAACAGCTCAGATCACTGTCACTTCCTAAGATGTGAAATCATCTTGACTTTGCTGCTTTAAACTCGCCATCATCAACGTGGGCCGACCGTCTTTGATGTCGGGCTGTAATGTGTTTATCGCTTTGATGTTCCGTCCCTTATGGTGGTTTGTGTTGGCCCTTCTCTCCCCTCCCCTCCCCTCAGGTCTGGGAGGCTGCGTAAGGGCCCTGACCATACAAAGTGACGCAGCGGGCCCTCCCAGCGGTCAGGCCGTCGATCTCGCCCTGGCCTCTCACCGTTCCCTCCGCGTCTACCTGGACGGGTGTCCCGTGGGCGAGAGCCGGTTCAACTGCAGGGGGAACGACTCGGTGCTGGTGTACAGCGGGAGGACGACCCGGGCCACGGACTCTAGTCTACAGCCGTTCAGCGGTAACGACGTATTTAACGCTTAAACATGGAGCTGCCTTCGCCACCAAAGTTGAGAGATGGCGGCGGTGGACTTCTTTCACAGGTCGCATAAAATAATAAAACGATGCTTCTCTCCCCCGTCTCCCCCCGTCTCCCCCGTCTCCCCCCCGTGTGTGAACTCAAGAGTACTTGTACAGGTTTGTGGCCTTGGCTGCAGGAGGGTGGACGGCAGGGCCGTGGCAGAGAGGTCGCAGCCGAGGCGCAGGTAGGGTGTGTGTGAGAGTGTGTGTGTGTGTGTGTGTGTGTGTGTGTGTGTGTGTGTGTGAGACACAAGCCCCCACGATCTAAAATAGCGTGAGCCTTCAACGTGTGCGTCTGTTTGCTACGTCTGAGGGATTTCGCTCGTGAGCGTCGGGAGGTCGTCGATACAGGATGTTCCCTGCTTGTTTGGACGCGTCGGCGTCCAGAATCCACCTCCGAGTGGAGGACGAGACTGACTCGAGCCCGCTGGTCGTACGTGTGCCTGACTGCATGAGAGATTGATAAGGCCTCTATAAAGGGCATCCCAGTAAAAGGCTGTTAACCCAGAATGGCCCGTGCGGTCCCCGGCGTAATATAAAGCTGCTCGTTAGTAGTGAACGATACACTGGCAGGTCTGGGTGGGCCGAGTATGAACGGAGGGGGGGGAGGATAGAACACGAGGACTGAAGGGAAACAGGGGATTGGAGAACCAGGAGGGGAGAGCGTGGCAGACCAGAGCGCTTGCGCCTGTAATTCCGTCCTCTGTTTCCGACGTTGCGTTTTGATGTTTACAACAGCAGCTCGCGCGCAGGGGGGGGGGGGGGCAGGTGGGGGGGACGGGAGCGTGCACAGAGGCGGAAAGCGAGGGTGTGTTCTGAGGCAGGCGGACGAGCAGAGAGGCTGTCAGAGGGCTGCAACAGAGAGGGACGCAGGCTGAGGGCTGTGAAATACGGCCCACAATGAATGGCTGGCTGTATTAATTCAGTGCTGAAAAAGTTACTACTCTCATAAATAGTATGTATGCTAATGGTGAGGTTTGATTTACTGGCCCTATTAAAACAGAAGGGGTCCATTTTTTTAACCAAATGTACTCGACCTATTGTTTTGCTTTCTTTCCTTTTTAACATGTTTTTATTGTTATCTTTCCTTTGTTGTTCCTCCCACCTTTGCCTGTTTTTCCATGCTGTTGTTGGGTGTATGGTGTTATTGATCCAATATTCACCCCTCTAGCGCCGACATCTGTACCGAGCCCGACCAGGGTGCAGAGCTTGGATGGGTTCAGCGCCACGGCGAGCTGGTCGCCGCCCACCGGTGACATCAGAGGGCTGATTGACAGATACGAGCTGAAGGCGTACGACAGGGACCACCCGGACTCGCCGCCCGTCAGAGCCGTGTTCTCTCACGAAGAGTTCACAGGTATACGTGAACAATCAGTGCAAATAAACTTTAAACAAAGTGGAGATACAGTAAGAAAGAAGAGAAGTAACGGTTTTGGGCGTGTTCGTGGACCCCCCCTCGTTCACCCAGAGCCATTAACCACCACTAGGACACTGGTATTATTCCATAATTAATGAATTTCGTTTGTCTGAACTTTCAATCGTCTCGACTGAGATTTCCAGACCAACTCTTGTTTTTAGCCTCTTCATACAAACACGTACACACCGCCTCCTCGGCACGTGCCCGAGTTCAGGAGCGTGTCTCCGTTGGAACAGGACACTCAGGACTACCCCAGTGATGTCATCCCCTGGCAGCTTTTCCCGCCCTCTCTTTTTGTTGCTCACTTTTCGATCTTCCCCCTCTTCGTCTTTTACGATGATGGTAATGTCCGCTTTCGCCGCTGCTATTCGTCCCTCCTCCCCTCCGCTCTTCCATGTCTCCAGGCAAATATGAAGATGAGCTCTCTGTCTCCGTCTTTCGCAGCGTCGCCCCCCGCGCTCTCTCGTTCCCTCCCTCTTTCTTCGCCAGACATTAGGTCCGCCGTGATAAGGCTTCTTGTTAATTTATGATGGCCTCGACACCTGACTGTAGAATTACACCAACGGCTAAAAAACACAGAGAGCAAATGAGGGTGTAATGGCAGCGAAGTGGGGCCCTGGCCCCTAATTGAATTAAAAGACATGGAAGAGAGAGAGAGAGAGAGAGAGAGGGAAAAAAGAGAGTAGAGGGTGACTGGAAGCAGAGGGTGAGCAGAGTTGGGGGGTGTGTGGGGGGGGAGGGATGTAAAAAATGACTTAGGAGGTACAGGAGAGTAGAGAGGGCAGAGTCGACTAGGACAAAAAACATCAGAGGGACGACTCAGGCTTTACAATTAGAGCAGACTCTCGGTGTTTGCCAAATGCAGCAAGTTTGCATAGCAACAGTAGCACGGAGACACAAGCGGTGCATTCAAATGGCATTATTGAAGGATGCTGGATACATACCTGGGCTGACAGTTAAAGGACACCGGGATCGGGACGGGGAGGTCGTAAAGAACGTCATCGATGCGCCTTAAAACACGTTTAAAAACGCACTTGCTGGAAGGTTTGAGGGGAGATGAAGCTTTGGCTGTCTCAGTGTATGAAAATAAAAAAGTCAATGTTTTCAAACGTGGCGTTTTCGTCTGACGTTGTGCGTCTGCCCCCCCCGTCCTTTCCCAACTCCACAGGTGTGCTGTCGGGTCTGACCCCGTCCACTCAATACCTGCTCACCGTGAGCGCCTGCGGCCCTTCCGGCTGCACCGAGAGTCCTCGCGACGACGACGACGGCGGTCGCGGGAGCGATTTAAGGTCGCGCTTCACAACCCCAGAGGAAGGTAAGCACAATACAGCGCACTGTCTCATACACACACACAGACACACACACTGGTCAGAAGTAACAACTCAACAAACAGACCTGTGAGGTCATCGATGGAAGATTACTTGTATGAGGAAAGAGGAAGTAGAAAAGGAAAAGAGCTTTTTCTTAATATCCTTGAGGAGACATTAATCTGCGTTGGACTAACTGGCCTTGTTGTGAAGATAATGTGACGGCAGGGGTCAGTGCGGAGACGGACAAAAATCAATCCAAAGTAAAAGGGGAAAAAAAAGCGCATTACTGTATTGATTCTCACTGAGTGCAGAGTTACGATACTGAACCATGTGGTGAAGACTGATGACAGAATTTATAGTCTGATTTAAACAAACTCCTCATTAAGACACATTATACACTCCTCTGAGGGAGGGTGTGTTTATACCAGCCAATGAACTAAAATATATTAGTTTCTTCTTCAAGCTCTGTTTTATAAACACATTTTCATTCTCTTTGGACATTTCCGCTCAAGTTCCAAGACAGCCTCCATACTGTAAACCAGTGTCTGATGGTAGCTTCATTGCTATGGGTTCTTATAAGAGTTATGTAGTTTAGTGTATAAAAGCCATAAAATGAATAATTAGTTCTTTTCTAACAGCTCCAGATGCCGTCTCTCCTCCAGTGTCAGTCTCTTCCCCCTCAGCTCTTTATCTTACGTGGGACCCCCCAGCAAGGTAAGTTTTGAGGTGAACATGTGCACGTCAGTGCATTAAATCATACACAAACTATAATGACTCTGCTGTAACACATTCTCTTACATCTACAAGGATGCTTTGATTGAAGTGTAAAGTTTTTTAAGAAAAGTGTGTTACATAATAATCATATCAGCAGCAGTCTAACGTATTTGTTCCAATAATAGACCCAATGGAAGAATTACAGAGTACCTCCTCTATCACAACAACCAAATGGTCTACAGGGGAAAAGACAGACAACACAACATTACTGGTAATGAGTGTGTGTGTGTGTGTGTGTGTGTGTGTGTGTGTGTGTGTGTGTGTGTGTGTGTGTGTAGTAGCTGTGACTGTTGAGGGATGGGGCCACGCTGTAAGGAGAAAAGTGAAGAAAAGCAAAATGGAGTGGAGGATTAGCATTTGAAAGAGAAAAGAGCATCTCAGTCTTTACCGAGGGAATAGCACTTTCAAAAAGAACGCTTAACACACACGCACTCACACACACACACACACACACACATACATGAAAATGAAGCAGCACGGAAACAAAGAACAGCAAATATTAGTGCACGGGGATACACATTTTTCTTTGAAAGCTTTCACCAAAGAGACTTAAAGAAGGTGCCAAACACGTGTGACGCGCTGAGACGGTGGCGCTGAACCAGGACTTTACAGAACATGTGCACATGCTGGATGCAGGGATTGTATGTGAGCAGAAGAGATTAGGACCGGTTCCGATGTTACACGCATGCACTTACGTAGCAAAAAACTTCACACCGCCCAAGACTGGGCGCATGTGTCTTTGTAAGTTAATGAATGCATGAGAGCGCGTATCATCCATGCTGGGTTAATAATACAGTGTCTGATGTTCACAGTGATTGGGAGGATTATGGATGCAGTAATTATACAGTATATGCAAGAATAGATCATGTTTCCAAGGATGATAATGCAGCTGTGAGACAGATGGAGAGCAGTTTGGAGGCAGAGATAGAAATTTAAAGAAGAAACAGGAAACTGAGCTGAAAGGAGAGAGCAGGAATATTTTAGTAAACACAGGGAGAGATTTAAGGGTCGAAGTTACTGTAAATGAGTCTGCTTCATAACGTAATTCAAGGTTTCTTTAGTATTGGGCTGCCAGTGTGTGTGTGTGTGTGTGTGTGTGTGTGTGTGTGTGTGTGTGTGTGTGTGTGTGTGTGTGTGTGTGTGTGTGTGTGTGTGTGTGTGTGTGTGTGTGTGTTCTGCTTCCCCCTCTCCCACTGGCTGCCTGTTTGTTTCAGGACTCGGCGTATATTCCACTCATGTTCTTGTTCTGAGCGCGTGCACTTCAACCGGCTGCTCCAACAGCTCACAAGTCACCATGCTCACCTCTCAGCTCCCTCCTGGGCCTGTGCGAGCACCAACTCTTACCCTGCTGGACTCACGGACTATTCTAGTGGAGTAAGTATACACACACACACACACACACACACACACAGGAGAGACGACACACCGATTACAAAATGTTATCATGACTGAGAAAAGAATTCAGTCATAATTATTCAGTTATTAATTTAGTGTACACCAGAATGAGGGATGGAGCGTTAAAGTAGCATTATATTTCCCCCCTTTTATACCGTATTTCATATGTTGTGTCTAAAATACTGAGCACCAGGTAGGGTGAGGCAGAGCCAGTGACCTTCTGCAGTTGTGTTTACTATGCAGAATATTTTTCTGCACTTGCCCTTTCACCTACAGAGGGAATTGTCAGAGGAAGATAGATCTCTTCACATTTTCCATCATGTTCGTGTGTGTGTGTGCACGCGCGCGCACGTGTGTGTGTGTGCGTGCATGCATGTGCGCGTGTGTGTGTGTGAGTGAATCAATCTATGTGAGAGCCATCAGTGTCCAGACTGTCACTTACAGTGGGACTCACTGCAGGAGGGCACGGTGCCACCCTCTAGTGCATGCACATAAGCACACACGTAGACACTCTGCACCAGATGGGGGGGTGAAGATGGGGGGGTGAGGATGGGGGTGGGGGGGGTTGATGGAGAAAGAATAATATAAGGCTGTATAAAGTAGACGTGATGATCTCTCCAACGCTTCTGCACATTCATATAAACATATGTGCTCAGTAAAGGGAACCATAATGTGTATTAAATCCACATTTGCTCCTTCTCTGTGTATAAAATCTGGTCAGCGCGCTGATTTCTTGTTTGACTGATGTCAGGACCGATGTTTTCAAAAGGAATCTGAATTTTTATTGACATCATTTTCCTGGTAAATGCTGCCTGTTATGCAAAATACGTGTTTTTATTCAAGCCCGCACTGTTGACCGTTGGAGGCTTTAAAACACATCGGTAGGTGTAATACATCATCCCTGAGAGTACTGCTGTCAGGGATGTTTATTATCCATTTTAAAATGTTTTCCAGCTGTACATTCACCAGGTGTGGGAAGGCCGCGTATTGCCTTGTTAGCATATTGATATAACGGGCAGAGGTTGATAGATCATAGCTGGTCAATAACGCTTTATTTGTAAGTGAGGGGGAAAATGAGGAAGACGGAGTGGAAATGTGAAAAGGAGAAGATCCTATTAGAGCTCTAAAGCAAAAGACTGGGGAGGAATCATGAACGAGTGAGGATGAGAGGCTGTGAGAAAGGTTTATGGAGGCTGCAGGATGCTACAAAAACAATATCAGCAGATTTATTCCCAGGGTTCACCCTTCAGCACCTGAAACACACACACACACACACACACACACTCAGACATTTGCAAATGCAGAAGAGCCTGATGACACTTTGCATTGTGTTTATGTTTTATTGTACATATTTATGGCAGCTCGGGTCCTTTAAACCGGTCCTGGGGACTCCATCGCGAGGCTGCGCTGCTTTGATGGATCTACTGCTGTTTAGTTGAGCTTCACAGGTTGACACTCAGATTATAACGTAGACATCAAATCGGTGTTCAAGTAATGTGCTTAACAAAACACGTCTTTCTCAAACTAATTTCATAACACATTTTTAAAAGCAATGATTTTCTAAAACCATTATCACAGTGAATTATGATACAGATTATTACAACTCCCCTTTGATTTAGTCTTCCAAAAGTGGACATACATCACTGTGCTAATCGACAGCATATAAATCTTATAATAGATGTGATAGATTATCACAGTGGCTAATTGTGTGCTGCCACACACTCATCATTCATTCCAAAACTGGCTTTTAATGGTTCAAATCAGCAAAGGAATTCATCACTTTTTAAAATGGCCCTTCATTGCTATTTTGTGCCAAGATGTTTGGAACAGAGGTTTGTGGAAAAAAAAAAAAACAAAGCCTATTTTTAGAAGAATATGAAAGAGCCTCTTAAAGGAATTGTTTTCCTGCTACATCCTCCTTACATCCCGTTAAAGATTCCAAGATTTTTCATTCCTGAACAGAAAATCTCTGTTGATTTATTTGTCTAAAGTACTTTATTTTTACAAAGGTTTTGTTTAAAATAAAGAACATTAGAATTTTATTTGTGATTTGTTTCATGTACATATATATTTATATGTATATATACGTATAAATATATACATTTTTGTCATAGATTTATATACCAGCATAATTTTGCACATTTAAATGTTGCTGGTCTTCATCATTTTTCGTAACAATTCCTTGAAAAAAACAGAAGTGCGACAGTATAATGATGTCAGCGTTGATTAATGTTCATTTCTGGCCTGATGAGAGGAGCATATGGCAGCGTTGCTGCAGCTTCCCACAGAAAATAACGTGCAGTCGACATGTTTCTATTTATACTGACTCGTTCTCTCCCTCTCTCCCCTCCACTGTTGGGGATGACCTTCCTCTTCTAAATATAGAAAAGGAGACACCTCTGTTCCATGAAGCAGAGCGCATCTGTGCGACTCTGTCTGTTCGCAAGAAACTCCGGCTTCTAAAAACCGTGAGAGGCGCCATCGGAAATTCACAGAAAGACATCACGACAAAACGTCGGATGCGCGCCGCTTTGTTTTTGTGGTTGCGTAAGAAGAGGGCTCGTCTAAAGTGAGAAGTCAGTCGTTAAAATTACGACAAACGACGACCCGGTTTGGTAAAAGAAGGAGGCGGCGGTATCCAAACGTGCCTCCGCCCTTATGTGACCTGACCCTTCGGGCTCTCCTCTCCAGGTGGTCGCGTCCCTCTCAGGTCAACGGCGTGTTGGAGTTCTACTCCATCTTCCTGTCGCGCGGCGGGTCAGAGCCCGCGCTCGCCTACAACAGCTCGGACCTTTCTGAGGACCACACCCTCCGCCACCTGACCCCCGGGACGGCCTACAGCGTCGCCGTGGCGGTGAGCGCCCCCTCTCCCGCCGCCCCCTCTCGAACCCGGCCCCCCTCTCACCGCCGCCGCGCCCCCCCTCAGGCCTGCACGGGGGGCGGCTGCACGCTGAGCCCGCCCAGCCGCGCTCGCACGGAGGAGGGCAGCCCGGAGGACGTCCCCGCGCCGCTGGCCACGCCGCTGTCCCCGCACGCCTTCAACGTGAGCTGGACGCCGCCTCCCACCCCGAACGGTGAGAGGGCCTCGACCCGGACGGGCGTACTCGGGCGCTGGGGTGCGAAACATCGGAGGAAAGAAGCAACGTTCAGAATAAAAGTAAAGTATTTAGTGAGATGATGGAGGTGGTGCTCAGGGACAGGGGGGCTTGTGTGGGGAGACGACGCTCGCGTGTGATGATGCACAAGGAAAAAGGGAGAAGAGCGGGATGAGGAGGCCAGAAGAGAGAAAAAGGGAGAGGTAGACAAAGGAGAGCAGAGATCATATAGTTGTAGATGGAGACGGACGGGGAGCTACCGGCAGCGCTCCGCCGGGCTCCTTTTAAGTGGATGAAAAGTGCTCCCTTTTGACTGAAGAGAGAACTGCAGGCTGATTCACAGCCCTCCTTCCCTGGTGCTTTATTTTACCTCTGTTTCACTGGCACAACAATAAAACTCTATTTCACACAGACACACACACACACACACACACACACACACACACACACACACACACACACACACACACCTTCTTGTGATGAGAATAGAAGAAATCGGTTTAGACCAAAGACATTTAAAGCGTGCTGCAGAGTTTCCTCCTCAGGACAGTTTTGGAATTATAAGTCGTGCCTTTCCCTCTCCTTTAGGTGTTTAAAATGGCGAATGGATCATTTGAAACAAATTTAAATACTGAAAACTGATCAGTAAAATAGAAATTAGATAACTGCCGTGTTAAAAGAGCCAGTTTAAAAACCGCTTATGTCAGCAGTGTTATGAATTCAGCTCGTTACATGAATACATGCATGTTTCCCATTTCTATATTCCAGTGAATCAATAATCAATAATCAAGGGCATCAGTTACAAATGCAATACCACGTGTCACGGAGCTGTATTGTAGTGCACGCGTGCAGTAAAAATTGTGTGTGTTTTACGCTCAATGCCACACGAGTGCTTCCGCCCATAAACCCATCGATGTGTGTTCGTATTAGCCGGATAAATTACTCAAAGCTTCTTTCATTTGATGACAGAAATTTATAAGAAGGAGACACTTAATCACGATTACCCGATTATCTCATTCTTTAAAAGATTTAATTTTTGCTTAAAAGGGGGGCGCCTATTTTTTTCCATTTTCTCTTCTTTTCATAAACGGACGGCAACAATGATGATGATGGTGATGGGTTCCAGAGGAGTGAGATTCTCCGTCTCTCTCTCCTCCCTTCTCCCCAATTCCGCAGGGATTTGTGCGGGATAATCCTCTCGGGGATTAGGTCGGGGCAACACGCAGACAAAGAGGGGAAATAAGCCTGTTATGCATTCACTGCTTCATTTCCCAACCTGTCTTTATTACAGCCTATACTGATATGGGCTTACTCACGCACACAAGCACACGCAGACCTCCACATTCATATACACACACTCACTCTCACAGGCGAGTGATTGGCCACATCAAGAGCTATCCCAGATGTAGTTGGCGTCCGCGGGGTTTTTGTGTCTTCATTTCCCTGATAGATGTGTGTATCTGTATTGAGCAATAATAAAACCCACACATGATTAAAGCAGAATAGGCTCTTACTTCTTAGTGCTGATCTTTTGAGCCCCCTGTATGCATTTTTATTAAGCAAAAGCACCGCACTGTTTCATTTTTTTTATTAGACGGGCGTAATGTAAAGTAATTATTGGGTGTGTTATTGTCTGTGTGTGCGTGTGTGAACACGAGTGATCTGTGTCCGTAGCCGTGCACGCGTGCACCTATTTGCTCCCCCGCTGTGTGTGTTTTGACTCTGCTGCCGTCCTTCCACGGGCCCCACAGCGCCTACGAACACCGGTCGTTCCTCTACCCATCACTGGATCGCAGTGACGGGGCTGAGGCCTCTGACGGGTCGACAAACAAGGCAAAGGTCACTTTGGTGGAACCTCCACCTTCTCATAACCTCAGTGTTTGAGTCACCATTGCCAAAGAGTTCAAATAAAACCTGCAGTCAAAGACAATAACTATACTCTATATCAGTGGTCCCCAACCTGTTTATCATCATCTGTGATCTAAGTCTATAAACATAGATGTTTACATGTCAAGTCTAAATCTAAATCTGGGCCTTTTCCCCTTCAAAATAAACTTCCACGTCTGTTTTTTACTCATTTTGATGCTTTTGGTGCTCAAGTGACCGAGATGTAACCGAGAGAATCCTGTCGTTTTTCAAAATAAAAGATTGTTCAGACTCAGATAATAAACACAACGGAAATAATAAATTATTTCTTGGCGGCCCGGTACCGATTGATCCACGGACCAGTACGGGTCCCCGCCCCGGGGGTTGGGGACCGCTGCTCTAGTGCACAACCCCTGCGCTCAGTTAGGGTCCTTTTGAAATACTGCATTGTAAAGTTGTGTTGTTGAATTCACAGAATTAATGGTTTTGCTTACATGAGAGCAGAATAAAATACACAGATATCAGCACAGTGGCCTGAAAGCTGATTACGTGTGTCATTTTTATTTTCTGTCCTCATGAGTGACCGTGTTCTCCGGCAGGTGTCATAACCAGCTTTGGTCTGTGGCTGGACGGAGTTCAGGTTTTGAACTCCACTCCTGCCCAGAGGTCCTTCGTGGTGGACGGGCTCGATCCGTGGAGCCGACACGTCCTCAGACTGCAGGCGTGCACGGCGCGAGGCTGCAGCAAAGGACCCGTGGTGAGCGGCGCTACTCAACACTCGTTCGTTCACACACAACCGGGGGTTGAGATCACACACACACACACACACACACACGCTTGACAAGCCCAAGACATAAACATCCCTTAGATCAAACACACAGCCTCGGCCACAGGTTAAACCAGGAGGATATAGTATAATGCTTCATGTGATACCTTGTGAGGTAATAAGAGTCATAAAAGTAGGCCCCCATTTAGGACTCAGGTATTTGTATGTTGTGTGTGGCCTGTGTGTGTCACCCGATGTCATAAAGCGGATCGATTTCCTCTACTCGATAACGAGGGCTGGCCTGGCGACAGTGACATTTGGTGGAAAATGTCAATCCACTCCCCATGATGTCTCTGACGACAGCCCATATTTTGGGGCATTTTTCCAATACCAGCGCCGCGTTTAGTCAACGTGGAAGGAAGAGCTGACACAGCAGAACAGGAGCAGATGAGGGGGAGGGCAGGGATGGGAGGAGAGCTGGGGGGGGGCAGCAGGAGGTGGAGGGGAAAAGATGAAGAAATGAGTCAAGGAAGTAATAAGTTTAGGGATGAAAGAGGGGAGGATGGAGTAAATGGTCAGAGCAGAGCCACAGATGAGGTGGAGAGTGAGTGCGAAGGGCAGCAGAGGAGAGTGAGACAGCAGGAAATGAGACGGGGGGGGGCACCAGAGGGGTGTTTGGAGAGAAGAAAGAAACTGGCGCTTTAAAATGCACTCAGTAAAATGTGTGTGACCCTTAAATCAGGCAGTTTGAAATGGTCTTTCTCTTAATCTATGTATGTGTTGTATAACTGCGTCTGAACTCAGGTGGAGGTTCGTACCCCGGAGGCGGCACCAGAAGGCGCCGTGCTGCTGGAGCTGAACGACGTGAGCGCTCGCTCTCTCCGAGCGCGTTGGACGGCCCCGCCGAGGCCCAACGGGAACCTCGTCTACACGCTGCACTACAGAAGCAAAGGTTCCTCCTCGCAGTTGTTGCACATTTAACAAAATAAGAGCCAGCTCGGATTGTTCACCTGATTTCACTCTAAATCCAACTTTATAATCACGCCATCAAAGAGTGTGATCATGTCTGGTTTAGTCGTGTAGCACAATAGTTCAGCATTTCAATCTGATTTTAATCTGTGGATTAAAAGGACAAATTAGTGCAGCCTGAAATAAATATGTGCATACAGACACAGTTCTCGCCAACAATGACAAGGTAGCCTGAAAGTCACACGTGAAATGAGAAAGTGAAAGTAATCAAACCCCACCGGTGAGGGAAAAAAGAGATGAATATTGTGTTTATCTGAGACTTGAGAGAAGGTATGATATAGGAATAAAACAATAGAAGATGGAAGGTAAAGCCAAAGTCAAGAAGTGTTTAAAAAAAGTGTATAGAGATGGGACCAGAAGAAGAATAGACGCATCAGATACGGAGAAAACAAACCGCCGTAGATGAGAGTGAGGCAGAGCTGGAGTTCTGGACCTGGAGAGAAGAGAGTGCAGAAGGAAATTGAACAAGATGAGAACAGGAGCAACACACACACACACACACACTCATCATCTGGGACTTTGATCTGTGTCTCGCAGAGCGACAGATTAAAATGAGTGTAAAGATGGACAGAAGAGGTGTGGAAGAAAGAGAGATGGTGGTTTTCCACCCAAAACCCCCTTGTCTCTTTGATACACAATACCTTCATCCTTTAATAGAGAAAGGAGGAGAGAGAGACTGCGTGTGTGTGTGTGTGTGTGTGCGTGCGTGCGTGCGTGTGTGTCCATCTGTATTTAATGGACAGTGTGTGTAGTGTAATTTTTTGATCCCTTTCCTCGCCCACCCTTTCATGACCTCAATATAGAGACCTCTCTTTTTGATCATTCTCGGTTAATCTCAGTCTGGATTCTTCTCTCCCAAACTCACATCTGCTCCTGCTTCATGTATCTTTTAACAACTGCCTTCCTCCCGTCAGACGGATGAGTCCGAGAAATAAGTTTGTCGTGGAACCGCCGCGGCCGTCCCGCTCCCTCGCCCCGTGCTCGGCCCGTGACCGTGCACGTCTCTGTGGTGTGGCCCCCCCTCTAGATGGAGATGGAGTGTTGGAGGGGAGCGCAGCGGTGGGCAGCTGGTTGACGGTGACGGACCTGCAGCCCTACACCGACTACAGCTTCTGGATCAGCGGCTGTAACACGCGGGGCTGCGTGGAGAGCCTGGGAGTGGGCGTAACTACGCCCCCAGCAGGTAAAGACCCCCCCTGGGCGACACCTGTCCAGGAGAACCGCGGATGAGCTGAAGATCTTCATCAGCCACTGTCTTCTTAGTCCTCTCTGATCATGTTCTTGTTGATTGACCTCCTCAGACCTGGTGTCCACATGTGGACATTAGATGTGGGGTCACCTATAATATAACAGCTAATTCTCCTTAGTGTGGGATCAAAGGTCCACACACAAGGACATTAAACATTATATTATTAAACATTTATTGTTTGTCCCTGCATGTGGACATCATGTTCCCCAAAAAACACTCGTTTCAAAATATTATTCAAATATGAAATCCTTGTCTTTATACTTCATCAGGTCCCGATAACCCTGACTAGTGAAGATAATTTAAGAATGCATATCAACAAAGAGCTCGGGTCTTAAGAGGTTAAAACTCAAGACCAGGAGAAATCTAAATGGGACCTGAGAGGAACTGAGAGGAAGAGGTTGCTGTAAGCACCTGTCAGGTCCACGCTGGTGAAGACTGTAGACCATCTAAGGCAAAAACAAGGAACTTTAATTCATCCGGCTGCTCAGAGGAGCTGTCCTGGGTCTTCTGGGACCTAGATCCAGTTAGAGAGGGCTGCAGCACCGAGTCCAACCTGGGGCCTCAGACTGCTCTCAAGTTGGATTGTTGTTCTGGACTGGGTTCATATGTTCACTCAGTACGCAAATGAACACAAACGTTCCCAAAGTGCGTAAAACACAAGCTGAAATCTTCTTAACCGATAAAGGAACAATTCACCAAGTGTCAGGAGTTGTGTGTTTTCGCACACATTCACACACTTCCCTGAAAACAGGCATTTGACTCCTTTAACTAAAGATAACCAACATGTAGATGTGACTTATTAACACACGGTACCACAGCTCCACCTCAGCAGAACAACAGAAGGCTTTGGAAAGTTCTGCTGCTCAAGTTCAAAACAAAGGCATAAGAAAGTATAAATTTTAAATACCAGACGTTTCCTCTCTTTCTATCTTTCTACCTCTGTGCCTCTGGCATCTCTTTAGACTTCTTTAAGGAAAACTGTCTTGATGCGTCCTTGTTCTGTAAAAGAACAGAGAGAAGATAGCGGAGCAAGAGACAGAAAAGCCGAGGAGGAGGAGAGCGGAGAGAGAGAGAAGTGAACATAAAAGTGCATAGTTTAAAACGATTAGTGACACCTCTGATATCGCACCTGCTAACACACCATGCAACAGAGACAGGTTCAACAGTGTGAGCCCGTGGGCGTGCATGTGTGTTACAATAAAAACACACCCAAGGAATTTGCACAGGTATCCAATAAAGTCTTTTTTAAGTATAAACTACAGAAGGAGATTAGATTTAAAAAAAGAGCAGTTTGACTCACGTTTCAAGTCTTATTGCGTAATGTCAAGTACTATGTTTGACCTAGAACCACATTACACAAAAATCACCACAAACTGAGCTGAGTTGACAAGCAGAGCTGCCTGTGTGTGTGTGTGCGCGCCTGTGTGTGTGTGTGTGCCTGTGTGTGCCTGTGTGTGTGTGTGCCTGTGTGTGTGCCTTGTGTGTGTGTGCCTGTGTGTGTGTGTGTGCGCGCCTGTGTGTGTGTGTGTGTGCCTGTGTGTGTGCCTGTGTGTGTGTGTGCACGCCTGTGTGTGTGTGTGCCTGTGTGTGTGCCTGTGTGTGTGTGTGTGTGCCTGTGTGTGTGCCTGTGTGTGTGTGTGTGTGTGCCTGTGTGTGTGTGCCTGTGTGTGTGTGTGTGCACGCCTGTGTGTGTGTGTGCCTGTGTGTGTGTGTGCCTGTGTGTGTGTGTGTGCCTGTGTGTGTGTGTGTGCCTGTGTGTGTGCGTGTGTCATCTTTAAGATAGAAGGTCTTCATCAGTCAGCCTTGTTGTCGTTGAAAGGCAGCGGCGTGTGTGATTGAAGGGTCACTCTACCCACAGAAGGGCCTCCCTTTATTCCACACAGTCAACACTACAGTCGTCCTCGTGTCTCCGTCTATTTGTCGTCTCTCCACACATCTTCAGCGCCTGTTCCAGCTTTTTTTAAGAGTGTTTTCCTCATCAGTCTTTTTCAAGGATGTTTTATTATTGTGTTTTCTTCAACCACTTCCTCTCAGTCTTGTGCTAATGTGCAATCACCCCCCCCTCTTTTCACAGCCCCTGATGGGTTATCACCTCCGAGGCTAGTCCACGCGGCGAGTCGGAGCCTGGACGTGTCCTGGGCTGCCCCCGCCCGCTCCAATGCACCAGGGCCCCTCCTTTACAGCCTGCACATGAGGGCGTCCCCGCAGAGGCCTCTGATCAGGTCAGGCGGAGGTCGCGGCGGACGGCGACGTCGCGCAAACAGACAGACGGGCCTGACGCGCGCCATAGAAACGCGCGCACGTATGCATGCGCGTGTACATTTAAGGGGGCGAATTATACAGTGGGGCTGAATGTGTCACATGAGTGTGACAGACCATCAGAACAACAGAGGGGAAATGAGGCGAGAGGGATGAGGGTGTGAGTCAAAAAGACAAAAAAGAGAAAAATGCGACGGAATAAAAGGAGAGAGAGGGTGTGCATCTGATATGTATTCATTACATGCTTCCTGACAACAAATTGCAATTTAATCCAAGAAGAGGAGGCTCTCATTCTGTGGTAATAAATAAATGACTAGCTACATGTATTATATATCAGACAGCCATGCCCTCCTCCTCCTCTGCTATGGAAATCTCATTGTTCCCTGATTTATTCATTCATTCATCCCTTCCGTCCATCTGATGCTAAATGGTCAACGCTCTCTCATTTATGACAATATTCTTTTACTTTGTCGCGCGTCCCTTTGTGTGGTTTTTACGGCGCGGGGTCACGTACGTCAGGAGGGTCGGGCGACCGTGGGGTGATGAAACTGTGTTCTAACGTGGGTTAAACACTCTTAGCGCTCACTTTTTTTGTTCGGAAAGTTTTTTTTTTGATCGTTTTTAAACTTTTACAGTCGTTTAATGCGTCTTGTGACATCTCACATCTCAGAAGGTCCAAAGCTGGTGTGTGTGTAGTACAGGCTTGCTGTGTTTGATTGTTGTGTGGTGTGTTCACGGGTGTGTCCGTCTCCTCTCAGGCTTTTGGAGAACGCCACAGGCGTCTTTTCCCACCGCGTGGTCGGCCTGGCGCCGTACACGAAGTACTGGCTCAGGGTGGTGGCGGCGCACGCGCACGGACAGGCGGCCAGCCCCTGGGTGACCCTGCTCACCGGGGAAGACGGTAGGTGCTCGCACCAGGGCGTGTTCACGTAACCCAGAAACACGCTCCAGAAACACGTAACCCAGAAACGCGCTCCCCGAGCCGGCCACCTGTCGGCGGTCTCTGATTTCCCGTTTGGACGCGATGCCTTCGGGACAGCGGCGACGACCTCTTAGAGAGCGCGGCACTAATTTTATTTAAACTCTTGATGGAGGCGGTCGATGTGATCAAGACGCGAAAGACAACAGTGTAAGCAAGGTAGGGTGAATCACAGATGTGTGTGTGTGCGCGTGTGTGTGTGTGTGTGTGTGAGAGAGTGAGTGAGTGACCTAGCCAGTGTCATTGTGGGCTAATTGCTGTAATAGAATCATATTAGCCACTGGAACAGCCTCCTCAGTGCAAAGTTATAAATTAATTAGCACCGCACTATTATCACATACATTATCATTAAGCAGCTGAGATTTGCATACATCGGATACATGCTCCCGCACTCGCATGCTACTGCGTACGTACCGATGTACACATTTGCCGTTACACACCGACGTGCACACAGACTGACGCACAAGCGTCGACATTTGGGATGCATTAAATTACGGCAGTCTGATTTTCTCATTGCTATTCAGCCTTTATTCCCTGCAGCGCTCTCTCTCGCTCTCTCTCTCTCTCTCTCTCTCTCTCTCTCTCTCTCTCTCTCTCTCCTCTCCCTCACTCTTTTTTTCTGGACACACAACCCCAACATGAGAAGGGGACAACATTTGTGTTTTGTGTTTGCATGTGTGTGTGTGTGCGACTCCCCCCTCGTGTGCCCTTGTCTGTGCGGACTGTAATAGATGTGTCTCTTTGGTCACACTGCGCTCCATCATTCAAACGTCCGTCCCTTTTTTTTTTCCTTTTTTTTTTTTCCCGGCGGTCATCGACCCCTTCAAACACGCGACGGCACGCTGAGAACACGCGTCATGGCACGAGCACTTGTTTGTCCTTATTATCAATCACACAACTCATCAGACTGGATAACGCACGAGTGTGGGATGTCTGTGTGCTGACTTTATTTTTAATTAAAACGGGGCCGTAACAGTGAGTGATAGCTCTACACCCCTGTGGAGGAACACCATGTTGAAGGGACTAACTTGTTCTGTTCTGTTGTCCTTTAATTGGACTGTTAAATGTCTCTCAGTTTTACATCCATGCGTAGGTGCAACAAAGGGAAAGCCTTTTGAAGCGTGCAGGGAAAAAGAGAAATCGTATATTACAGTAACAGAGTCGACTTGGGAAGCTTTTAATAAGGAGGGATTTGAACACATGATGGGAGAGAGCCAAGTGTAGCCAAATTGGATTTTTTTCCCCCAGCATTGATGTGTAATTTGTCACCATAAACCCGTCCTCTCATCATCTTGGCAATGACATGAAAGGCTGCATCGCCCCTTAATCTCCTCTCCCCCACGCTGACAACCTTTTTATGTGTATTATTACTATTCATACGTGCCAAAGCCCATTGTTGGACTTACATTTATATTGTCTCACTTCAACAGTTTACAACGAAACCACAGGTAAACTGCACACCTTTGCTTCTGCAGCCGGGGTTTTCTTCTTATTTCTACGTCCTACCTTTCACCTGTTCTTTGAAAGTTTGACAGAGAAAGTGAAAGTAAGCGGGGGGGGCGGACAGAATGTCGAGAAGGAAAAAGGTAAAATCGGGAATCGAGGGATGAGAATAAAAGAAAGGTCTGATGACAGAATGGTCAAAGAGAGGGACTCAAGCTTCTTCCTTTCCTTTTTATAATTCCATTAAAATTTTATATCCATCTTTTTAATGTAATTTGGTGCCTGTGAATTCCTGCAGCAGCAGAACAGACGGACGGCCCCTGTGAACATAAACCTTAGCCGTGTTGGACAGCTCCCTCTCCTCTGTCGACTCACATGTTCACACTGGCTAAGTGATCTAAGACCGCGTGCACGAGCAGGCGCGCGCGCGCGAGGGGAGTCATTACATTGAAAGGAAGCACTTTTTTATCATATTGATCTTAAAGCACAGAGAGGTGTGAAGTTGAAAATCTGACAGAAATTAGGTTAAAGGTAATGACAGAACACAAAGAATTCATGTTAGTTAATGACGGACTGACTGCATTAATAAAATAGGACTTTACCTTCCTTCAGTCTTCTCTTGAGTTAGGTGTCCTGAAGAAAACCTCCACGCTTGCTCTTCAAACTTTCCCTACAACTGTGCTTTCTTTTGAGGTTAGTTGTTTTCATGAGGACTAGATATAATGGAAATTATATATAATTATTATTCTGATTAAGTGATTAAAAATAGGCGCCCACACCCAGTGGAGAGTTGTGTCCAGTGTGTGTGTGTCGGGTGTGTAACCACTGCGGATTTCACCTGTCAATCATTCTCTTCACGTCGCACCTCCGTGGGCCGTATATAACTTTGCAGTTGTTGTTCTCCCTCTTTGTAAACGCAAACATCAGAAGGTTACCTGGAATCAAACCGTCCCGTCAACTTCCGAGGAGCAGATTTGAGTGATTGACATTTCAGCCTCGTGATGGTCGTAGTTACTTAAAGGCTAATGTACTTCTCATATACCCATAATGTTATGGATGGAAGTCGAGCTCGTGACCTTGGTCGTGCATCTTTTTGACTGTCATTTCAGTGTCTCTTAATGCAGCAGCGACTTTAAATAATCTGTAGCAGAAGTAAAGATATGAACCACAATGTAAATGCTCCCGTATGACTTGTCACGCTTTGACACCACGTTGTAAGCATCTTGATTACTGTAAAGCTCAGCGTTTGTCCTCATTATAACTACTAGGAGCCTCGACTCACCTTCAGGAACGGGCACACACACACACACACACACACACACACACACATTCCACATTTGTACATGCACACACAGGACCCTGTGCAAGGCTAAAAATAATACCCTTCCTCTTCTTTCCATAAGGACAGACGCAGATGTGCACACTTCAATCTACACGGGCACTCTCTCACACACACACACACACACACTCACACGCGCACACACACCCTCCCCCCGTCACACAGCCCTTGTCAGTTGATTGTGTTATTACTATGCTAACCAAATCCTTATAAATGTGATTTAAAGCATGCAGTCCCTGCACTCCTCCTTTAGCCTTCCGTAACTGTGTTTCGCTGGACAGAGGAGGGGTGAGGATGGGGGTGGGGGTGGGGGGGTGAGGGATGAAGTGAGACGGGGAAGGAAAGGGGGACTGAGCAATGAAGATGTCCGAGTAATTAAGGTCATCTTAATTGTGAGAGGAGGAAAAATAAGAGCATTTGGAAAAGGGTGGATGAGGAATGTGAGAAAAGAGGAGGAAAAAAGGATGGAAGTCCAGAGAAAAGTGTTTTATTTCATCTTTGCCCCCCCCACGTGAGCTGTAAGGGTCAGTAAAATGAAAAAAAGGAAAAACCATCACCTGCATCTTAAATGAAAATTTCAATTGAAAAACTTAACAGCCCTTCAAATTGCAGAATTTTACACGCGCCAGTAAAGCCTAAATAACACTCAACACTTAGAAGGAGAGAGTGACGGGGAGGAAGAGGAAGAGGGAGAGAGAGGGGGGGAGAGGGGGAGAGAGGAAGAGAGAGAGAGGAAGAGGGAGAGTGGCGTGGGGTGTTGGGGGTCATTTTGGGGTGGTTGTCAGAGGATGGATCAAGGTGATGGATTGGGTTTTTCTCAAGAAATTATTCTCAATTGAGGACCACCTCTGTTACCTGTCTGTCTTTATCACGCACATATGCACACACACACACACACACACACACACACACACACACACACGCACACACACACAAATACATTAGACAAAAGGAAGATATAAGCGCTTAGTGAATAATTAGACAAACAAATGCAATATAAAAACAGGGGTGTGCTGATACATGCAAACAGCCAGGCAGATATTCACCTGGTCAGAGGGGGGTGGGTGTGGAGGAGGGGTTTTTGGGGGGTGGGGGGGGTGGGGGTTCTTGGTTATTCGTAGGGTTCAGTGGACCTTTTGGTGGTAATTGAATCAGTGTGAGTGCTGAGTAGGGCTAGCATAAAAACCTGTTAACCTAAAAGGTCAACTCTCTGCATTGTTTATTTAGCAGGGAGAACGGTGAGAGAGCGAGGGGGAGAGAAACCGCCTCACAGAGCGCAAGTAACGGGGGAGACGGAAGAGAATGGGGGGGTGAAGTAAAGGGGGAGAGAGGAGAAGGAAGGAAGACGTGTAGACGGAGAGAATGGTTTGAATAAGGAGTATTCAAGCTCTGTGTGCTCAGCAAGACTCTGTAGTGTGTGTGTGCGGGTGAGTGGGTGGGTGTGTGTGTGTGTGTGTGTGTGTGTGTGTGTGTGTGTGTGTGTGTGTGTGTGTGTGTGTGAGAGAGAGAGAATGTTTGCTTCCAAACATTCAATTATCACAAAACTGAATTTTATACCCGAGTGTAATTGTTAATTATGATAAACCCGGTTACTTTCTAAAAGTTATAGTCGGACTGTTTCCTCCCGGGTCGACCACTAAAGGTTTAATTGGCGTCTCGGTTTTCGTAGAATATCGCCATCGCGTTGGTGAGACCGTCTCAACATTTGTCTGAGATGCACAGAGCCATTTTACATCTCATACATTCATGCACACATTCTCTTGACTGCTCATCTTATTACACCCCTCACTCTGCCCGTCTCTCTCTCCCCTCTCTCTCTCTCTCTCTCTCACACACACACACACACGCACACACACCGCCATCTGGGAAAGCCGTTAGCGGTTAGCGGTAGCACTTAGCGACGCAGCACGCTCCCTCAGTCCGCTCAGTCACCTTGATCTGCTTGCCCTTCACACAGCACCATTACTGCTGTACTGCATCACTGTGGGTGTGGGCTTGTGTGTGTGTGTGTGTGTGTGTGTGTGTGTCCGTATATATGAACGTGCATCTGTGTACATCTAATAGACGGCAGTGGTGGGATGTAAATGCTGAGGAAGGAGGGGGAGGGCGTCGCCTTCAAACCAGCTATCCTGGAGAGAAATTTCCCTTTGACTACTCTTGTACAGCTTATCTGTGTGTGTGTGTGTGTGTGTGTGTGTGTGTGTGTGTGTGTGTGTGTGTGTGTGTGTGTGTGTGTGTGTGTGTAATGCCTGAGAGGATTCTGCCTCCTGGACTCTGACAATTCCAGACACCGATAGTGGCCGTGAAAACGTAGACGCGGTCGGCCCAAACGAGATGGAGTGTGTTTGTTTTCAGCTGTTAAATGTACATTTCTCGTGGTTTTTGTACATCACATGCACGTATTTGATTAAAGCCGGTGTATCAGCTGTAATTACTGAGGCTGCAGACGTACCGTGCTCAGATCAGTCGCATTTGTGCGTTCTCGTGCGTGTTTTTGTGTACCGGCTGGATACGGTCGGGTCTGACGGGCCCACACGTCCGAACTCCTCCCGATGAATGATGCAGACTCACATTCAAACAGTCACAAGTACGGCATAAATCCATAAATACAATCTGGGTTTGCTCTGGGGGTGAATATGAAAGGGAGAGGTTCCGTGTTAATCCCTGGGATAGGGATGGCAAAATCACTCTTTGTCCTTCTGATGTCATTCTTGATGTTGCTTGTCAAATAATTCTTTGGGATAAATCCCCGACTTCTCTCTTCTCTCAATTTTCTCTTCCACACACTCTTCCTCTGATTCTCCACTCGTCTACTTTATTTATTCATTCGCTGGTTTCCCTCTGCTCCCAGCTCCAGGGCCCGTGGACCCGCCCCTCGTGTCAGACCTCCGTCCACGTTCTGCCTCCGTCGGCTGGACCCCCCCCTCCCCTCCCAACGGCCTCATCACCAACTACAGCGTTTGTGTGTGTCCCGGTTCGGCCTGCAGCAGCGCGGCCCCCAGCCCCAGCTCCGCCTCCCATCAGAACCTCAGGTCCGGTTCCATGACCCCTCCTGACCCAGGGTCTGCTATCACCAAACGCGCCCAAACGAAGCCTGCCAGACCCGCCCCGGGCCTGAGCGCTGGTTCCGTCCGGTCCCTTTTCGCCGAGCCCAGTGACCCCGGCGCTTCGCCCCAGGCTCCCGTCACGAGCGGGACCCCCCGCGGTCGCATTCCCGCTTGTTTTCCTGCGGCGTCTGGCTCAAGCTCCAACCTGAGATCAGTCAGTGTTCCAGGGAACGTCACGACCTCCACTCTTGTGGACCTGCTCCCATACCACACCTACACGCTCCAGGTGGAGTAACAACTTTAAAGTTCTCCAGTTACCTTCACCACCCGTTAGTGGTTATATCAGCACACATTAACATCTGATGTCCTTTAAATCCATTTGACCTCACATTTGCTTTAGAACGTGAAGTATTCTTAACACGCTCCTGTCACTCTTCATTAATGACTTACTAACAAACGAGCCTTTAACAGAAGTGTCTAATTGGAATCGTCTAGGTGGAGGCATGTTCCCGTGCAGGATGCTCGGTCTCCGGCGCGTCTGAGAGCTTCCGCACGCTACCGGCCGTCCCTGAAGGAGTCCCTGCGCCTCACCTGTACTCGGAGACCCCCACCTCGGTCCTTCTGTCCTGGGGAGGACCGGAGCGGACCAACGGACCCCTGGAGCGGTGAGGCACCGCGCGCACTTCGCCCACTCCGCTGCTGGTGTGTGTGTAACTTCTGCTGTGTGCATGTGGCGCTGAAGCTGGGCGATCCAGCGCAGAGTCGCGGGGACGGAGCAAGCGTCCACAGTGGGCAGCGTCCCGGCGGACGCCCCCCCCCTGTCCTTCCTGGACGCCTCATCGGCCCTCAGCCCCTGGACCAACTACCAGTACCGACTCCTCCTCCACAACCAGGCGGGAAGCAGCGCGGGTGAGGCCGGACCCCCGAGCTCCGGGGCCCCCCACAGGAGAGTCTCACCCCCGTGTTCTCGCTCCGCAGGACCCTGGGGCGCCGTCACCACCAGACCCTCTCGACCAGCCGGGCTGGACCCCCCCGGGGTGACGGTCCTGGGGCCACAGTCGCTTCAGGTACGCCTGGACCCCCGACTGACCGCTCCTGTAGCCAGCGGGTCGCTCGCTGTGTCCGGTGTTTTCAAGGCGAACTCCACAGAGCGTCTGAAAGCGTCTTTAACCGATGGGAGTCGTTTGAATCCGAGAATTTAAAAAGTTAAACACTTGCTCCAACCGCGGAGCTTTGCAGCCGCTCGGCGGAAAAGACAAAGCAATGTCACGCCGATTCGTCCGTCTTTCAATCCGGGGATTTAATGAGAAAGAAAAACATTCCTCTCAAGGTCTCCTTCAGAAAAGGGGGAGGGGCTGTGACCCCGTCTGAAGCCACTTCCTTCCTGTCGACCATTTTGAATGAGGGACCAGAGTTAAGTTTCATTTCCAGCTTATCCCTAATGCAGCTGCACGCACGCACACACACACACACACACACACACACACACACACACACACACACAGACGGGCGAGCGCGCTCGCTCACACATCGGCTCCGATGCTAACTGCGGTAAAATGCTAATGCCTGTCATCATTTTGGGAACGCCTCCGTCGTCTTCGCAGCGGCGCAGCTTTGGGGGTCGCAGGTCGGGGAGGAAAGTGTTCCGTCCTGGTTATTGCTAATTGGACAGACAGACGCGCCGCTTCCTGGTTGTGACTTGACCTTGACAAGACAGACAGGATTTAGGAAACGTCTCTGTCTCTCTTTACATCTGGTGTAACATCACGACTTTCACTGGTGCGGCGGTCCCCAACCTTTTATCATCGTGGACCGGGGGTACACACAGATTGTTGGTATGTCAAGTCTAAATCTAAATCTGGGCCTTTTCCCCTTCAAAATAAACTTCCACGTCTGTTCTGTACTCTGATAGATGAAGTGACCGAGATGTAACCGAGAGACTCTGGTCCTTTTTCAAAATAAAAGACTGTTCAGACTCAGATAATAAACACAACGGGGAAAATAAATTATTTCTTGGCGGACCAGTACCGATTGATCCACGGCCCGGTACCGGTCCGCGCCCCGGGGGTTGTGGACCGCTGCTCTAGTGCACCAGCGTGCTTGCTGATCACCACGATTCTATGTGCTCCTCTTTGGGTTTTGTTCCCAGGAATTTAGAAAACACTTCATCAGAGGTAGAGTAGAAACACTCGGGAACGGTCTTGGTCCTATTTGCCTTTAAACAGAAAACGAGTAACTACAATTCAAAGTAGGCTCGTGCATTTGTGATGCACCTGTGTCTCCTGTTCTCACCTCTGTGCGTCTGTGGGTGTGGTCGATATGTAGAATCCTCTGAGAGATGTTGCATAATGCATAACACAAATGGTCTCTTATCATTATTACATTCAGAGTTTCAAAGCTTCTATTTTCCATTTTACTGTATTGATGCAGTGACGGTTGTGATGAGTTCAGGGCGCTGGAATCGATGGAATGATGGAGTTCTTATTAATTATTATTCATTTATTAGAAGCCTATTATCCTCCAATTACACTCTTTTATAATAAACAAAGAACAAACAGAATGTTAAAGAGGTTGAACAGAGTGATGTGTCGTTACTTTCACAGGTTATTACCTGATTAAATTACCTTAATTAGAAGACAGACTGTTACTATCTAACGCTCAAAGGCTTATTTACATCCTACTGCTATTACTATATATATAAACTATTTAAATAGAACTAGGCAAATAGTTAAAGAGTGCAGACACATTTGTCCTTGTGGACTCTCTTGGGCCTTCTCTAAGTTTCAGGTTCTGGACCAGAGGGACGAGACTCTGAGGCTGCTCCGCTGAATCTTATTTCTTTCTTGTGTTCTGGCAGAAATCTGCGATTTAGCTGGCGGAACATGCTCCATTAATATTAAATAGGTACTCGCCTCAGCTTTACTGAACTCAAAGTTACAAAAACTTTGCCACCAGCAGGTCACTTCATCACCTCCTGTGAACTATTTGCTAATTGGTGCTGACCATTGATGTCGGGCTGGAACAGTTCTTAGGTCCCAATTAGTCTCCTGCAAACACCTCGACTCAGAAATGAGGCTTAAATAGGTGTACGCGTTTGCTTGGAAGTGTCTCTTCACCAATGCGCAACTTCGTTGGGGTGTTTTTGTGTGTCTGACTCGCAAACAGAGCACACACACACTCCCTCTCTCTCACACACACACACACACACTGTTGCTGGCCTTAGCCCTGTGCTCCATGTCAGCTCAGGGTCTCTGCTGTCTTCACCATCTCCAGATTACATCAGGCTTTTCAATCTGTAAATGACTTCCAACACAAAGCACACCCTACACGCACTTTGGGAAATGAGCTGCCTAACTCAACATGACCCTGCCAGCACGGCTTGTGTGTGTGTGTGTGTGTGCGCGCGTGTGTGTCCGTCCTGTATCACCTCGTGCTGTCACTTGTTAAATGAATATCAAGGTTGCGTGAGAAATAATTACTCTTGATGATCGTTCATAACAGTCTCGTCAGCTCGGGCCTCTTCATCACGTCAACTTCAAACAAGTTGCGACCCGATCAGGTTCTCCGGACGCCTCGGAGAACACGGCGCAGCCCTGCACGTGTGTGGCTGTCGGCGTGTTCCGGTGCGTTCATATCCGGAGTTTTATGATAATCCAAACACGGTGGCGGCGTATCCGAAACCTTCACCTCCCCTCTGAAATGCTGACAGACGGCTGTTCCTGGATCAGCTGCGGCGCTCAATGACGGCGAGCTTCTATTTTTCGTGCATGCAGCAATACCATTAGAAGCCGTTTTCATTATTTCAGCGCGGCGTTTGTGCGTGTGCACTCGTGTGTTTGTGTGTGTGTGTGTGTGTGCGTGCCCTGCTTTAAATTTAATGAAAGGAATCTTCTGCTCAAGTCAAAGTCAGGTTATCTTCACACACACACACACACACACACACACACACACACACACACACACACGCTCCTGTCATTGTGTGTATGCTCACAGGGATACTACCTACATGGAAGTGATGGTAGCACTCAAACGACCACATATGTATTCACACTCTGATGTTTGTAGACGTGTTCATATGAGCACACGGAGCAGTCCTGCCTAGGCGTCTGTGCACGCGCGCAGCGCCGCGACTTCCTGTAGTTCATCCATCTAAAAGCTTTTCGCTGTCCTCGGCATGTGAGAACATTCACTGCAGCCGGCCAATGCGATGACTTTTCCAGGATCACGACAGAGCAGTTTGAAAGGATCAAGTGAACCCGGCCTGCAGTTTTCTACAAATCCTGTATTTCAAATGAACAACCCAGCTGTTAAATCGAACATGCTTGTGTTTCAGGTCACTTGGTCACCCCCTCTGAACCCCAACGGAGAAATCCACAGCTATGAGATCCGCCTTCCGGAACCCCGCATCTCCCAGACCAGTGGACGCCCCTCTGACCTCAATGTCACAGTGACGGGCCTCGTCCCGTATACAAACTACAGCGTCACCGTGCTGGCCTGCTCCACGGGTGGCGGGCACGCGGGAGGGTGCACCGAGAGCCTGCCCACTTCAGCGACCACGCTACCCGCAGTCCCTGACGGCCTGGAGCCGCTGTCCGTCGTGGCCGTCAGCGAGTCTTTCCTGGCTGTATCCTGGAGGCCGCCAAGGAGACCCAACGGACCCAACGTCAGGTTAGAGAAGTTGACTTTGACGGTCCTCTGCACGCTGGCGCATCGTTTTTTATGTGTGTGAAATGAACACCCAAAAGCCTCACCATTTCTCCAGGGAGTCGGTCTGTGGCCCCCATCATGATGGGGATGGACCTGATGCTGGAGGAGATGGGGCCTGGAGAGTTTTGTAGACGTCCTGGGTGTAGTTGTGGCGTTTAAATGACATTAGAACACACACGAGTGCAAGGAAAGAGCCCCTAAAAGATACTATAACAACTGTAATACTACTGCTTGTGGTGAAAATGCCTAAGGAAAATATCCTGAGGTATTCAATTTTAACATATATTAAATAATTATCCAGTTGTGTTTGATTTATAATTTGCTGTCACTTCATGTTGCACAAAATTGTAGAATTGTTTAGCAGTTCTAGGGGTAATATAGATGTGAATATAAATTTGGGACATGCATAAAGTACTACAGAAGAATGTTGACAGTCATGTATGAGTACTTTATGCACACACAAACATTTGTTCATGTACATTATTGTTCTTTAGGATTTGTGATGTGTGTGTTTACATAAACCTGAACAACACACTGGAAATAATTACACCACGGAAGAAACACAGTCAGTTTATATTTTAGATCAGTAAGATATAAATAAGTTCAGGTATACATGTGAAATCAGATATTTCTGATAAAGTCCTGTGGTGTGTCTATTATCTGAATTTCACCTGCTTTAGAATTTAATTCCATTTTGAGGGGAAACACTGGTGATGTTCCATTGTTGCTGAAGCTCTGGAAGAAGACGCTAACATTGTAACAAACTGCAGCACGAGCCTCCTCTTAATGAAGACTTTTTAATCGCTTTATTTCACACTCTTGTGTATTTTCGCTCTGTCCTGTTCTACTCTGTCGGAGATTAAACATGAAAAAAGGTCCGTTTTTTTTTTTTTTTTCCTGGGAGCCGATTAAAATGCATGAGCCTGTCTCTGTTCGGCTCTGCTCGGCTCTGTGTGTTTGTCTAAGTGGGTTGGTTAAAAGGCAGTATTAAGCCCTTCTCTTCTGATTACAGCACAAATTAGCATCACTGTGGGGAGAGAAAAACACCAACCTGGCAGAAAAAATAAAACAGAGGGAGGGGGAGATGCAGGAAATGCAAAAGAAGAGATGAATAAAGGGAAGAAGAGCGATTGACTGATTGGGACGACAGTGAAAACTTGCAATTGTGTGCATGTGTGTGTGTGCGCGTGCAGTGTGTGTGTTCAGACTTGTGCGTTCCTCCGACCTCCGACGCTGCGCGCGCACGTCCGTGCTTGATTCTATTCAAAATTCCCCCTCCAGATACGAGCTGTTGAGACGTACAACCCACCAGCCTCTGGCCATCGCCCCCGTCCCCACGGAAACGGCCCCGTCCCCTCCCCCTCCTGAAGATCTCCATCGCTGGCTCCGTGTTTACTCCGGCACCAAATTGTTCTACCAAGATAAAGGCCTAAGCAGGTGAGATTACTGAAATGAGCTCTAGAGCAAACGCCGGCGCCGTGTGTGCAGAGCCGATCGGCGGGCCGCCGCTGATGCCGATCTTTTAATACCGCTCAAAGATACATTAAGCAAATATCCCAAAGAATTAAATTGTTTTTCACACAGCGTCCCCTAATCTCAGCTTGGCACTTGGTGGAAGCATTTTTTTCTTCTGTGCTTGCTAAACAGCTCTGGGTGTTCACTTTTTAGGTTTGTTTTTCTGCTCTTTTTTTCATCCAGCCAATAAACTCCCAAACTTTTGAATGGATCAGCACTTTTCTGTGTCTTCAGAAGCTCTTGGATGCCTTCATTAGACATCGGTGTAAAACAGTGATTTAAGAGTGGACCCAGAATCAGAATTCTGATATGAACCCTGGACAGGTGTCTTCAAATCTGTACCACACATGGTCTAAATGGTTTAATTTTGAATTTTGAGGTCCTTTCCCAGCGTATTTTAATCTAGTCTCGTCAACTCGTGTCGTTTTGCGGCAGATTCACAAGCTACGAGTACGCATTGGAAGTACACAACGACGTGGGGTTCTCTGCTGGAGCCACGGTTTCCGCCACGACGATGGCGGGAGTCCCTCGCGGCCGTCCGTCTCTGTCCGCCCACGCCATCAACCACACCGCAGTGCTGGTCAACTGGACTCAACCCAGTAAGAAGAACCCCTCTTGCTCCCCCCGAGTAGAGGTGTCCGCGGTGTTTTAACGGGTTCATAAAGCCTACCGCCGGCGTTCCGACTCATCTCTCCTCGTCTTCTGTGCTTCAGCGCTGCAGGACTTGCAGGGCGAGGTGGAGTCGTACCTCCTTTCCGTCGAGGCTGCTCTCTCCGTTCAAAAGCTGACTTTGCCCCCCAGGACCGTCTCCACGGTCATAAGCGACCTTTGGCCCAGCACCACTTACCTCGTGTCATTACAAGTGTCCAACGGTGCCCACAACACAACCAAGGCATCCGTCAACGTCACCACGGAGGATGGAGGTAGGGTGTGTGTGCGTTGGTGCGGTTTGGGGGTCGTAATAACGGCTTTATGTAAGTACATAAACTGCATACCTACAACAGGGGTGACCGTTTATGTGCAACGCTGCAACTTGGCGCCTCATGTACTGAATTATGAAATCAATACTGTGTGTGTGTGTGTGTGTGTGAGAGAGAGAGTGTTTATGCCCTAATGAAGACAGACATGGCTCTACTTTCATAAACAGGTTTTACAGCTGGAGCTTCACGTGTGCTCAGACTCGTTATGAAAGACTGGTGACACCGCCGCGACACACCTCCTCATCTGTGTCAATCAGTGGAGGTGTAACAACGATAGGACAGGGGGAAAATGAAGATTATCAGTTGTTATTCCTGCCTATATTCCTCTGGTGTCAAATATCACTCTTTCTCTTATATCCTTCGTCCACTTCCTTCACACTCTGGTCACTTCCAGCTCTCATTGTTTTTCACTATAATCATATGTCAGAGGCCTTTCTCTTTCCCTCTAAGCTGAGCACTATAATAAAAAGTGCATTAAAAGCATTAGAAAATCATTAGGTGCTAAAGGCAAAGCACGGCTCGTTTAACTGAGAGGGCTCTGGAGGTAATTTCATTATTTTACAGCCATACGAATACACACATGCATGCACACACACACGCGTGTACCAGGGCCAAATATGTTTTAACTAATGCAGTGCAACCCTACCAACCATGCTAACACGGCCAGCGATCTATAGGGCAATGCCAACATCAAGACTAATTGGCAAGAAAAATATGTGTGTGTCCACGTGTGTGTGTGTGTGTGTGAGGGGAGCTCGGTGTGCAACATTCCATTGATAATCACGTCCTGCTGTAAATGAAATGTAGAGCAGTAGGTTGGGTTTGGATAAGTGCATTGGCAGCAAATGAATTGGGTTAACTTGTTTGCACTTGAGTGCATTTTCACTTAAAATAATAGATGGATTCAATGTGATTACCTGTCTCACACACACCATCCCTCACACACACCATCCCTCACACCCTCTGCCTCTGACCCTGATGCTGCTCTAATCACCTCATCCTTTTAAAAACACAGAAAAACCCCTCTTTCCTCACTTTTCCCTCTTTCGCGTGCGTCTCATTGTTGCGTTGACATCCAGATCGTTGAGTCTGAAGAGCGTGTGTGTTCTGAGGGGTTACACTGTAACTACGCGTACGCCTGAACCTGAAGACGTCGCGTTGTCAGCTCTGACCTGCTTCGCCGTCATTCCGAATCTCCTCAGAGCCGGAAGGGATGTCCGCTCCGGAGGTGGTGGCGGTCAACAGCAGCGCGGCGCGCGTGCTCTGGCTGCCTCCCCGACGGCCCAACGGGGCCGTTACCGGTTACCGCGTCTACGTTAACGACCGTCTTCACGGCGCCGTCGACAACAGCTCAGGGGTCGTACCTGCTGGGGAACCTGCTGCCGTTCACTGTGTACAGCATCCAGGTACACACACACACACACACACACACACGCGGCTCTTCCAGCTGCGTCTTTTTAACCTCTGTCTTAATTCAGGTGGAGGTGTGCACCGTGTACGCCTGTCTGCGGAGCAACGTTACCCAGGCAACCACCGTGGAGGACCTTCCTGCTGACCTGGCTGCGCCACACACACAAGTGATCTCTCCCAGGTGAGGCTGAGTTTGGGAGGTCGACGTGTATTAACTAAGTTAACGTGTATTAACTAAGTTAACGTGTATTAACTAAGTTAACGTGCATTAACTAAGTTAACGTGCATTAACTAAGTTAATGTGTATTAACTAAGTTAACATGTATTAACTAAGTTAATGTGTATTAACTAAGTTAACATGTATTAACTAAGTTAAGAGCAGGTCTTGAACACAAAAACACTAAATTGATTAAAACTAGGTGTGGTCATTTGTGTGGACTGATTTGTTTTGTTAAGTTTAATTAATTTTACTTATCTGTGCGTTCTCATTAAACTGCATTATTTTAATGTTTATGCTGATTGTGCAGATTCGTCAGGGTGTAACTCTGCTATAACCCATGACGGGGTCTCTCACACACACACACACACACACACACACACACACACTCTGACCGTTCCCTCTCCTGTCTCCGTCAGGATGGTGAGGCTGGACTGGTCCCCCCCTGGCAGACCCAGTGGGATCATGCTGGGCTATGAGGTCTTCAGGCGGACTCTCAGGTCCTGCTCCCCTGGGTCAACGGCGTCCTCTGAAGGCTCCGCAGGGGCCCTCGGGTTGAGATGCTCCTACCTGCAGTGTCCTGCCGCTCATGGCGTGTGCGGGGTGTCCTGCTTCCACGTTGACACTCAGGTGATTGTGTTTTCCCCTTTCACACCTCTTCTGTTTCTCAGTTCGCTTTTCTTCATTTTCGCTGCATGCGAGGGCCTCTTCACCGCGATATGTCCTTTTAAAACGTGTCAGATGTGCTGAATGTGCAGGCTCTTTGGCTGCTCTTTGCAAACACACTCTCCCCCACACACACACACACACACACAGAATCCTCTTCTCCGTGCTGAAGAAGGTGTGATGAAGCCCTCAATGGATAATTTTCCTAAACAGATTAACTTGTCATGCACGTTCATTTCCATCCTCGTGTCATTGAACAGCAGCCAACTTGGCACGGTCCAAACGCCTGCCTCATGTTTACCATCACAACAGACCAACAACAGTTACCAAGTTAAGGGCAAATGTGCTCGTATACACCTGTGGACACACACACACTCCTAAATAACGTCCCAATATCAGAGACATTAAATAATCATTTGTCTCTGAGGTTCTAGATTTGTGTCCAATATTGAGTGTGAAGGGATGAATACGTTCATACGGACACACACAGCAAAGTGCGCACACACATTGTCGTAGATAATTGGGGCTTTGTGATAGTCTCTTCTAAATATACTTCAGTAGTCCACTGTGGCTGGTGTGCATTAATCATATAAAGAATGGTGGAATTACTATTGATGATGCAGCAAGGACAGAAGAGGGCCGGATCCATCTCTTGGTGGTAATGATGTCAGAATGAGACATTCGTGTGTGCTGTTGTCACAGTGCAGACACACACCGGAGCCTATAGTGTCCGTAAATTGTTTTATTGGTAATTAATGTGAGAAACCGCAGTAAGGCTGGATGCGTGTGTGTGTGTGTGTGTGTGTGTGTGTGTGTGTGTGTGTGTGTGTGTGTGTGTGTGTGTGTGTGTGTGTGTGTGTGTGTGTGTGTGTGTGTGTGTGTGTGTGTGTGCGTGTGTGTCTTTTAGGTCTGTTGTGATGGGAGAACACACACAAAGAGGCCTGGGCATCACTGCTGTCAGGGTGATTACCTGAGCTGGAGGGGTTCCTCTGATCCGGCATGCTGCGGCGGAACCTTGCTCCCAGCCCTGCCCGACCACCGGTGCTGCGGCGGGTACTACGTCCGCCTCAAACCCGGTGCGCTTCACACCGATCCCTACCTTTTTTCAGGTTTCTGCTCGAAGTGTGCCCTTTCTCATATTAAGTGTTTCCTTCATCCGTCCTTGTCTTTGTAGATGAATACTGCTGTCCGGACCACTCGTGGGGACGGGTCTCCGTGGGCCCGGGTGACAGCTGCTGCGGAGGGGTTCCGTACTCCTTGAGAGGCGGCCAGCTCTGCTGTGGTGGGACCCTCCGTGATGGCTTTGGGGTCCGCTGCTGCGGAGGTCGGCTTGTCGAGGATACGCTGGTGTGCTGCGGCGATGCAGACGGGGGGGAGGTGCACACATATGTTCCAGGTAATGAAAGGGATACGCGCGTGGTCTCTCCACGAGACGGGTGTTTTTAAATGTTTTGTTTTCTGAAAAGCTTCACTTGTTCCCCCGACCTAAAGGGGACTCTAGGGGGGGTTTCTCACCGTGTCACCTTTTTTAAACGTGAGGGAAATAAAAGGAGATAAAAGATCAGAGGTAGACACATGGTGAAGGAACGTGGGGTCATTTCCCATTCTTCCTCTCCTGCAGTGTCCCAAAGTGCCCGGATACCACAGCACAGATGGGACGATCTGTATGTGAGGTGGGGGTGGGAGCGTATGTGTGTGTCATTAGACATCTTTGTCATGGCAGATGATGATGAAAAACGCTCGGGATGGCACCATTGAGGGCACTGCCAAGCACGCAGCAGGACAAACACACACTCGTTCTCTCCTTCACACACACTGACACACACACACACGCGCGCGTGCTGCCGTTGACACATAGAGACATATTACACACACCCGCACATACGCACAAACGCACACGGAGTCAACAGGGTGCCCCCAGCAGGCTCCCTCAGTGTTGTGTGCCAGAGACAGGCGCGTGTGGCCTATTCATCACACATAAACAATGGCCCCATATGGACAGGCCTATAGCACTCCATTAGTCTGTCCACACACACGCGCACGCATGCTGACACACACCTAAACATACGCATCCTAACAAAAACACAGAAAAATTGGCCTTTCTTTTTATTTTTAGTTTATTTCTTGACTCAGTCTTTCCATTTTTTTCAGTCCTGACAAAACTGTTATTTCAGGAAAATCTTTGATTTGGTCCAAAGAGGCTGGAGCTGGTGAGGATAGGTAAATCAGAGTTTAAGGTTAAAGTTTAACAACGTTTCTCACTGAAAATCTCAGTTATTAATCTTAATATGTACTTCTTTTATTTAATTTGCACATTTAATCACATCTTTAACGCTTCCGTTTCACATTGATTTCATTCTTTTTTGGGTCAGTTTCATCTTTTCATCCTTATTTGTTTAATCTCTTCCCTTTTGCTGGATTTTTATTTCCTTTTCCTCGTTTCCCCACCGCCTCCCCTTCTGGCCTTTTGCTCTCCCTCCCTAATCACATCTTTTTTCCGCTGCCATCACCTTGCTCTCTCCCCTCCACCTTATTTTACGCGCCCTCTTCCCATCCACTCATCAGTCATTAGCGTTAGCTTCCCCATTGAGAACATATGGTATGATGGATCGCAGGGCTAGCGGCGCTACCAAGGCTAAGGGCCATTTGCCGGGTGCGCCGCGCTGTCGGGGAGCCCCGGGGCCGGCTATGCAACCTCAACACCATACGTCTGTTTACACACACTCACGTGTACACACACACACACGAGCATTTGATTGAACAGTCTACTTAACCTTGGCACCACCACTTTCGTTGCTACCTCTCGCCACGTCGGGGGATTTGAATTTTCTCGGTGCGAGTCGACGTGAAAAGATGAGGAGAAAGCGAACGTGAGGGAGCGGGAGCAGCTGCTGAAACAGGACCTGTCCTCGTCCCCGAAAGTAAATCACCGTAACTTCAGGCAGAACGAATACAACCGGGAAGAACGGGGGGAGAGGAGGGAAGACGCGTGACCTCGGCTCCATCGCAACAGAAAGAGAAAAGGGAAGAGGTAGATGGAGCAGATTAAAGGAGGAGTGAAGGGTATCCCGTCGTGCCCAGCTGATAGACTAGGTTAGGCTGATGTGATTATGGGGTCCCTGAAGTGCGATCTATCACACATTACCGTCCACACTGTCAACAACCATACACACACGCCGCGGGGGGACCGCAATGCCGGGAGACAGCCGTCTGGCAACGGATAGACGCGCCCGTTTGCATGTGCGCACACACACCATCAACCCTGCGCGCGCGTGTGTGTGTGTGTGTAGAGAGTGCGTGCACGTGGCTGGAGCAGAAATACAAGTGGAATCAAACCAGTTGTTGAACCAGCTTGCTCCAAAAACTCTTCATTCACCTCAATACTGACTTGGTAACGTGTTTCAGCTTCACCGTCGTGGAGCTGGAAGAGAACTCAGGACGCAACCAAAGTTCAATCATGTAAACTCATGGGAATAAATAACCTATATAATTAACCCAGACTTCATCTTTTCGCTCTAGGTGTTTTTTTTCCTGTGCGGGTGTTTTAAAATAACTTTTAAGCTGCTCCTGTGTTCTTCCCTCCTTCTCCCCGAGTTTGTAAAGTGTTTAGCGACGACTTATGTGAGATTAGATGTGTTTAAAGGGACGTGTGTGGTGTCTTTGGCCTCCCGCTGCTCCCCAACTCGTCCTCTGTCCCCCACCTCACTGTGCACACTTGACTAATCGCTTCTCCTTCACACTTTCCTTTATACTTTTAGACTTCTTTAACCCTTTCTTACGCCCTTCAACCCCACCGGTTTCATCTCTCCGTGCGCGTGCTACCACTACGCGCCCCCATCACACGTCCTCCTCTTCAAGTAACTGAAAAAAGTGTGTGTTTTTTAACTCCTTCCCGCCCTCCCACCCCCCTGTCCCAGCCCAGCAGGCCCCATCCAAACGTTCAAGGACAAATCTGAATATCCCTTTTCACCGTTTAAGTGTTAAAAGCCTGGCGGTGCCGGGGTGTTATCTTAACGCGCCTTGCCGTGCCATCATCAGAGCGCGTGATGAAAATGGCTGTGATGATGCTAAAAGAAAAAAAGAGGAGGGGGGGGAGAAAAAGTAATAATCAAATATGTTTTTCAAGGGCACAGTGACCATTTGCTGGAGGGAAATTATCCCAGTAGTTAAGCTAGCTCGCTCCGAGCCTGGCGGAGTCGTGCGGGTGGATGTGTGCGTCGGTGTGCGTCGGTGTGCGCGCAGATGTGTGTTGCTCCAACGCGGCGGTTTCACGTGTTCTCTTTACACATCTGGATACGTCTGACGTGTTTTAAAGGGAGGCGCTCGCGTGCCTCAAATGTCCTTTTGTTGTTTCTGCCAAGAGATTCATCAGTTTCTGAAGGGATTTCTGTGTGTGTGTGTGTGTGTGTGTGTGTGTGTGTGTGTGTGTGTGTGTGTGTTAATCATTGCCAAAAGCCCTTCATCAATGATGGGTAGCAAATGGGCAACTGCAGTGTATTCCAAACAGCGGCGTCTGGCTGCTTTTGAAGATGGAGTGTTGTGTGAACGCAGGAAGACGTTTCTCTCACTGTTAATGTATTTATGGTGATGGCTTCTCTATTAGTTTACCTTAATGACTGGCGAGAGTGAAAGCAGAGTCTGTCAGCAGCGGGACCGCGAGCTCTGCGTGGAGAGCGCATTTTAGTTGCACGTGAGGAAGCACACTCGTTATTATTATCTGGTGTCTAAAGCAGCTGAGGGTGTGTTGAGCTCAAAGGTTCCTCTCTCCCAGGCTCAGACAGCAAAGCTGCTCCACAAGGTTCTGTGTTCAGTTCGATGAGCGGCGCAGCTTTTCGTGCGGGTTGCAGGTGATCGTGTTTGCAGGCTGCACAGAGCCGCATCACTTGGGCCTGAACTAAACTCTTAATCACTCTTACCGTCCTCGTTTTACATTTTATTTAGATTTTAAATGGATCCGTCTTAAAACATGCTCAGGTACTTTTTGTGCTCACGCAAAAATACACATAGAAAGACGCACACCGATACTCACAATGTCACTAGCCCAGATGGTGATGTGGCCGAGGTGACAAATAAAAGACGTCCGGAAGACGAGGAAGGCAGTCAGGAGGAAAAAGGGAAGGCGTGTCTTTGATTATGTGCGCCGACATCAGCGCACATGCGCGTGTCCACCGGGATCCGTCCGCCGCGTCAGGAAGTCCATCCACTGGGCTTTTGTTTTGACATGACATATATAGTCTGGTCCCTTTGGAACACACACACACACACACACACACACACACACACACACACACACACACACCTATCCTCTATACAGAACTACTTTCTTTTTAATTCATTCACACATTCTATTAATAACTCTTCGTTTATCCTACCTAAGCTCATTAAACCTCACCGTTTAACTTAGTGAAATGTAATCTAATGTAATCAAAATGTTTGCTCCACCGAGGATACGTGAAAGATGCTGCAAACGAAACACGCGTTCTGCCACCATCTACGCAAATCTCAAAACGCCGTTTTTTCTGTGCCGAGTTCAAACCGTCCCAAACGCTCTTAATAGCTGCAAAGCCCCATTATCGCTCCGCGCGAGCGTTTGTGTGTGCAGCTGTCCCGCCTCTCCGAGAGTTTGTGTGTTTACGCTGGTACGAGCGCACAAAAATCTATGTGTGCTCTTGATCTGGACTTTGTGCCAAGCCCCTTTTAATATATTCAGGTATTTAAAAGTGTTTGGTTTGTTTAAAGTTGTGGAGGGTTTTGGTCTCCTAGAGAGCTCGGATAACCCTAATCCACAACACACATTTTTATCAGTAGTTCATTGGCGGGGCTAAATATTGACTTATCATTAAGTGGAATGACTGAAACCCTAATAATAATTCACGTTGTCTAAGCACCTTGTGTTGACGCAGCGCTCCCGACGCTATTAACGAATGTATGCAAATCCAACGTAAATCTGAAGATTAGGGCTGAAGCATTCTGCAATGCAAGAGAGAAAACAAGAGTGTGTGATAAAATTCTGTCAGCACACACACACACACACACACACACACGCGTGTGCTTGCACAAACACGGCTTAGAGGAAAAAGCGGGAGGTGTGCCTTTCAAAATGTTAACACACACATACGAGCGTGTCGCGCTCCCTCACACACACACACACACACACACACACACACACACACACACACACACACACACACACACAAATAACAAAGGCGGGCTTGGCGACGTCTGCTGGACGGGCGAGGGCGCAAAAGTGAAGTCCAGCAGCCGTCAACAAACTACGGCGACGCGCGAAGCGAGCGTGGAGGGACGGGGGGGAGCGGGGGCAGGTGGACATCTGGGGGGGGAAGGGGGGGTGACTGGAGGACGAGGGGGAGTCGTCGGCGTCTGGAGGAAAACGAAGGAGAGGCGGACGAGCTCAGATGATGAGTCGCGTGGAAGGGGGGGGGCAGGGGTGAGGATGTCGGGGGGACGGGGGGAGCTATTTTGGAAAAGTGTTGAGCTGTTTATTTGCGCGTCATTGAAGCTGAAGTAAGGCGCTGGGGGAATTGGCCACCAAGCCTCGGCTCCGCAACAGCTGCCGCGGCTAAGTGAGTTACTGGCCGTCAGGCCGCTTTTATGTCGCACAATCACACACGTGCACGTGCGTTTCCCTGTCATGCGCGTCCCGTGATGGATGCGCCGGGCATGGCACGCACCGCAGCCGCGCAGGAGAAACGACGCCCTTCTCCGGTTGTGGTTTTTTTTTGGGGCCTTTAAACGGAACGATCCCTCGGATTAACAGCGTGTCGCGTGCGAGCTGATTAGCTTGTTAAACGATAAGTTATTTATCGCCCACGCGGGCCGCGGCGGGCGCGGGGCAAGGCCGCGGCGACGCACGGCCGTGACTTAGTGCTTAATGCGCGCTGTCAAACGAAACGGGCGCATCTGGGGGGGGGGGGCAGCGCGCCATCAGCGGTTATGTGACGCATTTGCTAAATAGCTCATGAAAGTTAGATGATTTGGACTCTAAACTAAATAATCACAAAGGCCCGGGGGGGTCGGCGTCACTTCAGCATGATTTCAAATGAGAGGCTTTCGCCGGTGGGCTCGCTCATTAAAATGCGTTTCAGCCGTCTTCCCGAGGCCACGCGTGGTATTTGAGTCGTGCCGTGTCGTGCCATTCTGCGCTCATCCGTGCTTCCAGCGCATCCTCGCGGCGGGGGGTCCCTCTGCTGACTCAGCGTTATGGCGTGGAGGCGTTATTGCCGTAATCCACCGCAGGGCGAAGGCTTTGTCGCAGCCCCGAGATGTCAGAGTAACCACGCCGCTCACCTTGGGTGATTAAAACGGCTGGAATCAAGATATACGTTTAAAAAACATCCACCAGAAAGCATTATATTTTATCTTCCCTTTAAATATCTTAAATCATGTAACCATAGACCCCACTTTTATTTACATTAGATGTGGGGTCACCTATAATATAACAGCTAATTCTCCCTAGTGTGGGGTCAAAGGTCCACACACAAGGACATTAAACATTATATTATTACACATTTAGATTGTTTGTCCCTGCATGTGGACATCATGTTCCTCAAAAAACACTCATTTCAAAATATTATTAAAATATGAAATCCTTGTCTTTATACTTCATCAGGTCCCGATAATCCTGACAGGTGAAGATAATTTAAGAATCATATCAACAAAGAGCTCAGGTCTCAAGAGGTTAATGTACATGGTTAAATATGTGTAAAGATTTAAGCGTATTCCCACACACACAGAGCAGCAACTCGTCAGGATGTTCCCGTTGAGGATCCAAGCTTGTGATTCATTTAACACGTATGTGTTGTGTTGATGGAAGTGAAGGCCCAACCTCAGCGAGGGTCCCAGCAGGTCCTCTGTTCATAGCTCAATAACCTGGATTTTTAGGGTCTATTAAAAAGAGCAACAGAAAATCGACCGTGTGGTGATGAAAGATCTGAACCTGAGATAAAACAAACAGTAGGTGAGCATGAAGCCGTGTGGCTCCCTGGTCTGGAGCGATGAGGGCCCTACGCATCCGCACGATATTCAGATTCAAAACCAGGTGCTGGAGAATGAAAGAGTCGGCCTGGAAATTTGATCGTGCGCTGTAAAAGGTTTACAGAAGAATGGAGTGATAGCGGGGGTTGTAAATGTCACCTTGCTGCTGAAGGTGAGCGGCGGCAGGAAGACATCAGCTATCACTGTCAGAGATGGCAGCTCCAGAAAAACACACTTTTGCTTAACTGCTTAACTCCTCTGACAGTGTAGGCTTAATATTACCGAGGAACAGGGGGATGAATACGGAGAGGAGGAGAGGCACGCGTGGGCGGAGGAGAGGGCAGAATGTATATGAGCGTGATAAGAGTGGATGCAGGCTCACTCAGCAGCCACCACGCGGGGCTGTGCAGATAGGGAGCACACGTTAGTGCACCAGGACCAGGAGTACTGTCACTGCAGATTACTGAGTACTGCTGTTAGAGTACTGCAGTTACTGAGTACTGCTGTTAGAGTACTGGAGTTACTGAGTACTGCTGTTAGAGTACTGGAGTTACTGAGCACTGTAGTTAAAGTACTGGAGTTACTGAGTACTGTAGTTACTGAGAACTATAGTTACTGAGTACTGTAGTTAGAGTACTGTAGTTACTGAGTACTGTAGTTACTGAGTACTGTAGGTAATAAGTACTATAGTTACTGAGAATTATAGTTACTGAGCACTGTAGTTACTGAATACTGTAGTTAGAGTACTGTAGGTAATGAGTACTATAGTTACTGAGAATTATAGTTACTGAGCACTGTAGTTACTGAGTACTGTAGTTACTGAACACTGTAGTTACTGAACACTGTAGTACTCAGTAACTGAGTGAAAATGGGTAGTTTTACATCTGTAGTTAGAGAGTACTGTAGTTAGAGAGTACTGTAGTTAGAGTACTGTAGTAGTTACTGAGTACTGTAGTTACAGTACTGTACTTATGGGGAAGGCAACAAGGGAAATGAAGCTGTCCGAGCTCGGCCTTCCAGCGATCACCATGGTGGGCCTCCTCCCTCAGGGTTCATCTGCTGTGGTGTCCACTACATCAACTCCTCCACCTCCCTCTGCTGCGAGGGTCGCCACGGGAGACCCGCCACGCACCCCGCCGGCAACGCCACCGTAGCGCTGAGGTGCTGCGGGTCGAAGGTCATCCGCCAGGACCAGGAATGCTGCAACGGGATCGGCTACGACCCGCAACGGCACGTGTGCGCCGACCGGCCCACCCCCGGCCTCCCCACACAGGTGTGTGTGTGTGTGTGTGTGTGTGTGTGTGTGTGTGTGTGTGTGTGTGTGTGTGTGTGTGTGTGTACACGCTACACGTATGTGTTTGACCTGTTTGGGCTTTCTGGGTGTGTCTTTAACCTTCTGCAGCAGGTTCTGATTGTGAACGTCTGTTCTGTTCACACTCTTACACACACACTCTCACACACTCTCACACACACACTCTCACACACGCTCACACACATGCTCTCACACACACTCTCTCACACACGCTCACACACACTCTCTCACACACACTCTCACACACACTCTCTCACACACACTCTCTCACACACGCTCACACACACACTCTCACACACACTCTCTCACACACGCTCACACACACTCTCTCACACACACACACACTCACACACACACTCTCACACACACTCACACACACTCACACACACACACTCTCACACAGACACTCACACACACACTCACACACACACTCACTCCACACACACACACACTCACACACACACACACACACACACACTCTTCCCCAGAAAACAAGAATAAAGAATTCAAATGTCTCACTTCATCTCAGTCTCGTGTGAACACGATGAGCGTTTCCTGCGTGTGAGCGCGGCGTGCTGATCTGTGCTGAGGCCCGGCCCGGCCCACACCCAACATCTGCTTCTAATTGGTGCTCCAGACTGCTAATTAAGCGGCGTTATTAAGAAGTTCATAAGAGCAGAACACCGGAGCGCCCTTACAGACGTCTGGGCTTTGAGCGAAAGACGACCTGGTGAATACGGGGCGGTCCCACACGCGTGTGTGGTCTGTGTCCTCATCGTGGGTTATCAGCCCAGGTCATGTGACGCTTGTGTGTCCTTAAGTGAGCATGAGGCACACACACACACACACACACACACACACACACACACACACACACTCAGTGCTCATCGTCCCTGCTGATGTGTGATGATAACCCTCCCCGTCCCCTCCTCTCTCCCTCCGCAGCGTCGCTGTCTGCAGGGCGCGCTCTGCCCCGCGGCCACCGCGCCGACCGCGTACTGCGGCGCCTGCGACCTCGACCCGTCTCTGACCGCCTGCACGTGGGTGCTGTCGGCGCCCGGCGACGCGTCCCCCACGGCGGACTCGCCCTCCGTCAACGCCGTGAGCGGGATTGTGGCGACGGGCCCGTCCGCACGTACAAACGGGAGCGCTGACGCCCGCGAAGACGACGTGGAGGCTGAGGGGGACCTGTGCCCGTCACATGAGGAGGTGGTGTACAGCGGGGACGCCAACACACACACCTACACAGGTAACACACACCTACACAGGTAACACACAACTACACAGGTAACACACAACTACACAGGTAATCAACACCTACACAGGTAACACACACCTACACAGGTAACACACACCTACAGAGGTCACCCACACCTACACAGGTAACACACACCTACACAGGTAACACACAACTACACAGGTAACACACACCTATACAGGTAACACACACCTACACAGGTAACACACACCCGATGGATTCAAGCTTCACTTGAATCACTGGTTACATGTTTGGGACTTTTAACTTAACTAACCAGGATAAAGGAGCACACAAGAGTTTGAACCCTCCAGAAACATCTTCTGTATTTATGCCAATTGTGTCTGCTGCAACACACACACACACACACACACACACACACACACACGCCATCACATCACGACGGCAGCTGTTGCAGTGCACGTTGATGGCTGCAACACGTTAACGCTCTCCTGCACAGTACACTTCTGCATCATTAAAACTTAGAGATGGGCGTTTAAGTGCCATTTTAACACCCTGTACTATTCATCAGTCTAAAGGGATTTTCGGCGTGTGTGTGTGTGTGTGTGTGTGTGTGTGTGCATCTGCCTCGGGGTTTTCAAACACATTATTTATCTGAGTAATTAATGTCTGTTTAATCAAGACTGATTGTGGTTGTGGCTGATTGTGTTAAAAGTTGTGATTGTGTTAGTGTCCACTTAGTTGCTTTTTTAGTGTCCTACTGTAGCGAATGTACTTATTTACCGTGTGTGTGTGTGTGTGTGTGTGTGTGTGTGTGTGTGTGTGTGTGTGTGTGACATGGGGCGATTAGGATAAGAATTTCAAGGCAGTGCTGTGACACCATCTGGGCAGAAGCACATAAAGCTGTCGCCACCCACTATACACCAGATGTTTCTCATACACACACACACGCACGCACACACACACTCACACACATTCACAAACAGGGGTTCCAGACGACGTTCTGTGGCGGAGAGGGAGTTCGTAGAGAGCCGGTCCTCCGCGGCGGTTACCCTTTTGTGTCCACGTGGATGGAACACACTTGGGCTCTAAATCAGGAGCGGACCTCAAAGTCAGAACCTTTAACTGCGCTCACGCTTGCTGTCGTCGTCACACGGTCGCAGTAAAAGCGGTCGTCCCAGATTGGCAGTAAAAGCATGGTTGTGTTTACAGCAGCGCTCCCTTAACAGCCCTAAAACAACAACGCATGTGTGTACATATATTTTATATGTGGGGCATTTAAATACACACCTACACACAAGGTTGTCGTAGCCAGCGTCCCAGAATGCTTCGCTCCGGGTTTCTACGTGTGTGTGACTGTCCAAACTACCCTGGCTGTAAGTGTGTGTGTGTGTGTGTGTGTGTGGGTGTGTGTGTGTGTGTGTGAGAGAGAGAGAGATTGTCCAAACTACCCCATCTTTAAGTGTGTGTGTGTGTGTGTGTGTGTGTGTGTGTGTGTGTGTGTGTGAGATTGTCCAAACTACCCCAGCTTTAAGTGTGTGTGTGTGAGATTGTCCAAACTACCCCAGCTTTAAGTGTGTGTGTGTGTGTGTGTGTGTGTGTGTGAGATTGTCCAAACTACCCCAGCTGTAAGTGTGTGTGTGTTTGTGTGTGTGTTTGCGTGTTTGTGTGAGAGAATCTGTCCAAACTACCCCAGCTTTAAATGTGTGTGTGAGTGTGTGTTGCTGGTGCTGTGATGACTGTAGTTATCTCTCCACCAGTCTCCTGATGGGCTTGTCTCTTGTAGATTCCGACCTGGAGCCCTTCACCACCTACCAGTACAGAGTCGGGGGCTGGAACGCCTTCGGCCGAGGCTCCAGCCGGCGTACGGCCGTAACGACCCCCGAGGACAAACCGTGGGGGGCGGCCCCGCCTCACTGGCGCCGCGTAGGTGGGAGAGATGACATCATCCAACTACAGTGGCAAGCACCTGCCAGACCTAATGGTGTGTGAGTGTGTGTGTGAGTGTGTGTGTGTGTGTGTGTGCGTGTTCCTTTGTTGTGGAGCACGCTTTGATGCTGAGGTTAGTATCGGGTTGAGGTGACATTGATTGTCGACACAATGTTCCCCGTTTGAAAAGGTGACATCACCCATTACGTCATACTGCGGGATGGGCGCGAGCGTTACCGCGGCGACGAACACAGCTTCACCGATGTGGGCGGCATCGGGCCCTTCCAGGAGTACCGCTACCAGCTGAGGGCGTGTAACCGCGCGGGGTGTGCCGACAGTCCACAGGTAAGTGAGTGTGTGTGTGTGTGTGTGTGTGTGTGTGTGTGAGAAATGGGGAGCGCCCTTTGATCTCCTCTCTTTGATGTCGCATTCATTCACAACGTTCAAGGCCTCCACATTGATTCAGGAACGCGAACACACCTGTGAAAGCACCGTTTCCCGTTCCCGGACATTCCGATCCCACGTTTAATAATTCCTCAGAACTTTCCGCGGCTTTGATCAAAGGCCCGTCCGTCCTTTCATCTGCTTTGTTCTCCTCATGTTGGTCCATCTCCCAGCTGATGATATTGCTCAAATTGCGGCGCTTTCTAAGCTTTGCTGGGGGGGGTGGCGGGCGGGTGAGGGGGGTGTGACGCGTGAACTCTGCTCGCTTCCCTTGTTAGAACAAGTTTATATTTAGCAGCGTTTTCGCTCCCGCTCGCCACGCGGGGTTCTGGATTTGCTGATCCGGCCCGATGTTTGTGATAGGGTCCATAATAGCTTCACACACACGTCCCTCCGCTATCTCCCCGCCTATAGCCGAGCTGATATCGCCACAACAATTAATTCCTGTGGCTCAGAGGTGATGAAAGCGCCCGCCGCACGCTCCCCTTCCCGCACGTTTTAAGTTAAATTAGCGTCTCGTTACTCCGAGCACTTCTCTACGGCGAGGGGGGGGGGGGAGGGGGGGGAGGGGGGGGAGGGGGGGGAGGAGGGGGGTGATTGAAGTGGTTCTGGCCAGTAGGTCTGTAAATAGGTGACGGGTGGATTATGGTATACAAAGTATGAATACCTGGGGGGGGGGGAGGGCGAAATAGACGTTGAATGGGCGGGGAGATTAAGATAGACGCGGGGGGGGGGGGGAGGGGGGGGGGGGATCACAACCGGGCGCGAGATTGGAGGTAGAAACTTTTTTTTTTGCTTAACATGCAGATCAGCATGAGAAGAAAATAAATATAAGAGGAGACGAGGGGGTGGGGGGGGGGGGGCGTCTGCCTCCAGCTTATGGAAGCCTTTGGCTGCGTCATGTGACCTTAATCTCCCCGATGACCTGATGGACCATCCATCACCACCGCCGCCGCCCGACGCGCGAGGGAGATCTGCATTCCGCCGGCGACAAACGGGGTTTAAACAAGTGTGGGGGGGGGGGGGGGGGGGGGGGGGGCGTCAGGGTTGTACCAGAGCAACGCCGGGTTCCCTTACGAAGTCGTAATGGAAGTCGGCGATTTTGCTCACGGTCGGACCGGCGCCGACGTCCTCCGGAGCCTGGGCGAACGAAACCGCCCCCCCAGAGAGGTTTTGGGGCCGCACACACACACACGTGGGTGCAAAGTCTAAATCCTAAACACCTTTACGTGTAACGTTCGGGCAGGGCTGTGGGTCCTCGGCGAACCGAACCCGGGCTGAACGGGTGTCGTTGATGACGCTCTGAACGCACGTCCTGCGCCTCTACGTGATATTTGGGTTTCACCTTCATCACCGAGAACATTTACAAAACCTCCCGAAGCCTCCCCGAGCTCTCTCGCTCCCTCTCTCTCCCCCAAACACACACACACACACACACACACACACACACACACACACACACACTCCCTGTAGAAAGGGGAAAGGGAGTGACTTGGATTAGTTTCTACACCAGTTAAAATTGGCCAAACACTTCCAATTATGGGATAACTTGGGCTAACCTAATACACCACTGCAATTACCCGGCGTCTCTCACACACACAAACACACACACACACACTCACGCGCACGCGCACACACACACCTGCTGTGACAACAGAAGGTGCTGATCTAATACATTTGGTCACTCGGTGTGAGAGGAAGAGCCACTGGTCCTCCTCTGGCTTTGAATCCTTTTGTCTCGGCCCCTCTGCTCTATGTCTTGTGTCATTCCTCTCCTCTTTCCCTTTTTTAAACTCCTCTCTCTCTCTCTCTCTCTCTCTCTCTCTCTCTCTCTCTCTCTCTCTCTCTCTCCACGCTCCCTTTTCTCCTTTATTTCTTTGTCGTAATGAAACCCCGCCTGGTAAACAGCTTGATCTCTTTCTGATAACGAGTCAACAAAAGGTTAAAAACGTGAAATAAAACCACGTAAATCTCTTAAATAATCTGTTATATTGAGAATCTGGAGCTCTTCCTCGTGTCCCCCCTTCTGCCCCCGTCCTCCTCACCCTCTGCTGTTGTGTCTCTGTGGTCGTCTGTGGTTCACCTGTGTGTGTGTGTGTGTGTGTGTGTGTGTGTCCTTAGTTGTAGTAGCACTGTTCTAATTGCATAGCGGTGTGTGGGACAGATGGGGGAAGTGCTAGTGACAGTCTATTAAGGCAGGATATCCCTGTTGCCATTAGCAGCAGATTGCCCCGCGATTCTGCGTGTTCCCAGCGCTCACCGGGCATCCGCACGCGCGCGGCGGTTTAAACGCGCGCCATTCACCACTTTTTTTTTTTTTGTTGTTGTTGTTACTTTTGGTTATTGTTGCGTCGCTGCGCGAAAATGAGGTTTTATGGCGGATAAATGGAGCATAAAGTCAGATAATGCTTAAAGAAGAGCTTACAGTGAAAAAGTGTTTCATGAGTTTTGAGCCTTGAGGTCGACACCAGGTCCAACACCCTCATCCCATCGGTTGTTTCTCCGCTTTGTGGTCATGGTGACAGCTATTCGGGGGGGGTACTGTAGTATCTGAGGCCTCGAACCCTTGACCGTTGTACCACCGCTTCACACTGTTTTGTAACATCCCTGAAAAGTACAAATATCAGTACTGCTTCTCTAAAGTACTGATAAGTACAAATATCAGTACTGTTTCTCTAAAGTACTGATAAGTACAAATATCAGTACTGCTTCTCTAAAGTACTGATAAGTACAAATATCAGTACTGTTTCTCCACCCTCCTCCCCAAAGGGGTGCTGCTGCTGGGTTGGACCAGAACCTGCAGCCTCACGGACCTCTGGGGGGGACCTGGAGACCCCTGGGGGGGACCCGGAGACCCCTGGGGGGGACCCGGAGACCCCTGGACTCGAAGGTCAGGGACCCCCAGGCTCCTGGGTCCTCTTCTACCTGACTGGACTTTACACCATTTGGTTGGCAGTATTGTTGAGGTCGTCAGAAAAACATGTCCAGGTCATATAAACATAAAAAGGTCAACTACTAGTACTACTACTTATAGTAGTACTAGTAGTAGTACTAGTATTTGTACCACGAAACCTCCCTCGGACAATTTGGGTCCGATTGATACCCGACCTCCTGTTGTGAGGTGTGTGTGTGTTATGTACGTGTTTTTGTGTGTGTGTGTGTGTGTGTGTGTGTGTGTTGTGCGACCCCACGCTCATCCGTGTGCGTCTCCTTGTGTCGAGGTGGTGGCGGCGACCGCCCGGGGGGTCCCCGAGGGGGTGCGGCCCCCGGAGGTGACGGCCTCCGGCGCCTCCTCGCTCCAGCTCACCTGGGCCGAACCCGCCCGGCCCGGCGGGGTCGTGCAGCGGTACCACCTGAACCAGACCGGCGTCGGGACCGTCTTCACCCACGTCGGGGGGCCCAAGCGCTTCACTGTGAGCGGTAAGAGGCCTGACCTTCGCCCTCTCGTTACTCTGTGGACGGTTAAATACTTCAGTACTACTAGTACTAGTAGTAGTAGTAGTAGTACTAGTAGTAGTAGTAGTAGTAGTAGTAGTAGTAGTAGAAGTAGTAGTAGTATTTGTCAGGACCACCGGTATGGCCCTGGATCTTCATGTTGGATGGCGACCAGGCGTGGGCTTCGCCCGTGGAGCGGTCCCGCGGTGGCCGTGGTCGGCGCGTGCGGTCGGGGGGGTCGTGTGTGCACGAGCGCGTGCGTCCGCACGTTCAGGCGCCGCCAACGACGCCGAAGAGACGCCCGTGTGTTGTAGTACCGCCTCACCCCCACACGCTGGTGTGAGGCAGAGGGAGGCTGGACCCCCACCCCTCTCTCTCTCTCTCTCTCCCCCTTTCTCCCCCCTTTCTCCTTCTGTTTCACCTCTCTCCCCCCTCCCTCTGTCTCTCTCCCCCCTTTCTCTCTCTCTCCTCTCCCCCCTCCCTCTCTCTCCCTCTCCTTTTTCCCCTTTTTCTCTCCCCCTCTTCTCTCCCCCCTCCTTTTCTTTCTCCCTCTCCCGTTAACCCCCTTTTCTTCCCCCCTCCTCTCTCTCCCTTTTCTCTCTCTCTCTCTCCACCATCCCCCCTCCGTTTCTCTCTCTCTGTTTCTGTCTCTCTCCACCATATATCTCCCCTGTCCCCCCGTCTCCCTACTCCCTCTCTCTCTCCTTCCCCCCTCTCTCTCCCCTCTCTCGTTTCCCCCTTTTCTCTCCCCTCTGTCCACCACCCCCTCCATTTCTCTCTCTGTTTCTCTCCCTCTCCACCATATCTCTCTCTCCGTCCCCCTTACTCTCCCCTCTCTTTCTCCCTCCCCCCTCCTCTCTCTCTCCCTCTCCTGTTTCCCCCTTTTCTCCCCCTCCTCTCTCCACCATCCCCCCTCCATTTCTCTCTCTATTTCTCTCTCTTTCTCCACCATATCCCCCCTTCTCCCCCTCCCTCTCTCTTTCTCTCCCTCTCCTGTTTCCCCTCCCTTCTCCCCCTCTTCTCCCCACTCCCTCTCTCTCTCTCCCTCTGCCCCCCCCCCACACACACACACACAGGTGTCAGCAGGACAGGTGAGGGCTGTAGCGACCCCTCAGGTCTGCGTCCACGTGTGTCGATCTGGTCGGATCAGAGGGGGAGGCGGCTGAGTGGTGGTTAACTGGTGCTAAGGGAGGGTGAGGGAGGGGGGAGGGAGGGGGGCGACGGGGGAGAAGATGGATGCCTGGATCTAAGTGTTTCCCCTGAAACAGGAACAGAAGGAATCGCTGTCATCCTTAATATTTATATGTGACGTCCATCTCTGCTGTTTGTTTATGAGAAATGTGGCCTTCAATAAAGAAATGTACCTTCAATAAAGAAATGTGGCCTTCAATAAAGAAATGTGGCCTTAAATAAAGAAATGTAGGCTTAAATAAAGAAAGTGAAATAAAATAAAGAAATGTGAGTGATGCTAAAACATCCAGCTTCTGAGACATTCACTGAAAATGAAATATACATTATTAATAAAGGCATTATTAGTATTATCAGGGAATTATTTACATTTGGAAAGCGACTGCCCCGGCGCCGCGACCCAATTACTTTTAATACACATTATAATTTCCTGTTTATGAACACTTTGACTTTTATTTATAGCAGTTCTGAAAAGTGACGTTTCTCCCAAAGAATTAAGCGCTATTGTACAAAGGCTCCCCGCGTGAATCGATATTAAGTATTGCTATCATTAGCCCGGAATGAATTATTGCCTGCAATTATATAGATTATGGCATTAATCATGTGTTTAATTGGTCTTTTGGTGGCTCATTATTAATTCAGAGCAGCGGGGACTAGAGTGTGTTCTTTTATTTATTAATGTGCTCCTGCTGGAGTTCCTGCTCTGGCTGCTGTCTGCTCAACGCGTGGGCACCGCTGACGGCCGAGCGGCGGCGGCGGCGCCCCCGCTCGCGTCCAGGCGCCCGCAGGGTTACAGGTTGGTGTTGGTCCAGGTGACCCCTGGAGCCGGGGTGAGCCCCGCCGCCGTCCTCCGATCTTCTCGGGCCTCTCGGGCCGTCGGGGCCGGAGCTCCGGGGGCGGTCGTTAGAGGGGGATTAAGAACACACACACACCAGATCTGTCTGTGCTTTGGGCCTCAAGGTGCTCCTCTGGGTGACACACACCAAGAAACAGGCCGGGTCCTTATTTTATTACAAAATGTGTCCACTAATGTTTTATATTTTTAAATGTAACTGAAGCTCTTATGAATCATGATACTTTGAGAATTTATAGAAATAAACAATAAAAAATCTGATTGATTAGGTTTATATCCATTTAAGAATAGCAGGGGTGTGTGTGTGTGTGTGTGTGTGTGTGTGTGTGTGTGTGTGTGTGTGTGTGTGTGTGTGTGTGTGTGTGTGTGTGGGTGTGAACCTGATCTGATCGTTCCCTCTCAGACAGTCTGCATTAGGGAGCCACAGACAGGAAGTCAAACTCTTAATAATTTAGGAGAGGTGTTATCAAACCTATCCTCTCTCTCCCTCTCTCTCTCTCCCTCCCTCTCCCTTTCTCTCTCCCTTTGTTTTTATCCCTCTCTTCTCCTCTTCTTCTTTTCCTCCCAGACTCTCTCTCTCACTCCTCCTCACCTCTTCTCTCACCTCTCATCCTGGATCTCCCTCCGTCTCTCCCTCCCTCTCTCTCTCTCCCCCTCTCTCTCTCTCCCTCTCCTTCCCCTCATCCCTCTGCTCTTCTCTCCATACGCTGTATCAAGTATCTGCCGTTCTATTGTGGCCTGCGCCTCCATCCTGCCATATTCTCTAATGCAAACAGGGAATGGCAACCTGTCAATAAAATTGCTATTTTTACTGAACAGCGGACGAGTGCACTTAACACAAGAACTCAATCCTGCCTCTGTTCCCTCGCTCTGTTCTGTGTGTGTGTGTGTGTGTGTGTGTGTGTGTGTGTGTGTGTGTGTGTGTGTGTGTGTGTGTGTGTGTGTGTGTGTCCTGTGTGGACACACACCTCCCCGTTCTCCCTCCACCCGCGCGGCCTCGTCTCACGGCGCTCCCCGTTCCCCGACCGTCGAAGGCCGCCGAAGCGTTCCCGTTCTTCGGGCGCGCGGGCGCACAGATGTGCGCTCGCAGATGTGGAGGGATGCGCCGGCATCCAGCAGTTTGCCACCCTCGCCAGATGTGCGCGCTGTGGCTTCTCCAGAAGAGCAACACTGCCCTCTTCAGGCCGAGGCTGTGATCGGGGACGCGCGCGCGCGCGCGTGTGTGTGTGTGTGAGCACTGAGACGAGCGCGTTCTCTGATTTATCACCCAATTAAGGCCCTGATTAACGGATACTTATAATATTCGAACAATTATTATTATTGTTATTATTATTGTTATTATTATTATTATTATTATTATTATTATTATTATTATTATTATCATTATTATTATCATTATTATTATCACAGATCTTATTTTATAACTTTTATTCATCCACTTATTTGTATTTTAATTTATTTTTCTTTCAATTTTATATCGGGCAGAAAGTTGACAATTGTTTCAATTTTTCAGCTCTGCTTTTGACTCTGTGTGTGTGTGTGTGTGTGTGTGTGTGTGTGTGTGTGTGTGTGTGTGTGGGTGTGTGTGTGGTGAAAGGTCACTGCTTTGAGTGAACAGTATCACTTCCAAAGCTTGAGCACGCGCAGGCATGTTCTCATGCTTAGTTGCACCATTAAATAGTGTAAGAGAAGCTCACGCTTCAAACCTGGTACTTCTGGATGGATGGCAGATTTCCTTTATTTAACGCAAACACACACACGCACACACACGCACACACACACACACACGCACACACACACACGCACATTGATCAGTGGTTGGGTTAAGTGTGTCAGGCTGCGAGGCATGTTAAGTAGGGAGGGCAGAAGAAAGAGACGGGATGAAACCGCATGCGTGTGCGCGTGCATGCACACGTTTGTGTGTGTGTGTGTGTGTGTGTGTGTGTGTGTGTGTGTGTGTGTGTGAAGGTGGTACTGCTATGCTCTAATCCTAATATGTTGCATGCCAGGAGATAGTTTTGATGTTGTGATGGAGGCGTCACTTCCACGGTGTGCACATGTAATAAATCTGGTGTTCCACAGATGAAATCTTCAGTGTTTATCATGTTTTTTCTAAATCATGACGTTCTAAAACGCGTCTGACACTAAACACAGCAAATTTAGAGCTGTAGTAAATAATTCAGCGCACTTTATTATGCAATGCAAAATCCTGTTTTTGCGGCGGGGCGTCTGACGTGAAGTAGTTCTCCGGCTTTTATTTGCCTGTAGGATTTGATTTGTAAGCTGCTGCGCGGCGTCGGCCGCGGTGAGTGATCACAAGACGCCCCGCCGTCGCAGCGCCGGCGCAGCGCATTTGCATCTGTGCTCCTTTCAGTCGACGGAACACACCTTTAGGAGGGGGGGGGGGGGGGGGGTGAGTCCAGCCACGTGCTCCCTCCAGATGGGTGCGCGTCTGAAGGTGTGGTGCACAAAACACTGATTTAGTGTGGGCGCAGTTAAAGCTCCACGCTGGCGGCGCGACTTCTCCCACTCCGCGCCGCCAGCGCCCATAAATAAGTCAGGCGTGGGTGCTGCGGCCTAGACGCACGCTGAGGGATCCTAATTGTCGTAGATCACAGCTGATGACATTACAGCGCCGGGCCGGCCCCATCCCGTGTCAGCGCCCAGGCTGCCCATCTTTATGTTGTTTCATTATTGAGTTATGGCATGCATAATTTAGCACCCACAGATATGGATCCATCCATTGAGACTCTGGGGGGGGGTGAGGAACGGGGGGGTGAGGAACGGGGAATGCTGTGGAGGAGGCGGCGATAAAAGCCGGCCAGCCTTTTTACCGACGCTCCTCTCAGCCCCACGTTGACCCCGCCTCCTTTTGCTCCCCGTGGGTTCCAGCAGTTCTGAAGGCCTCTCTCTCTCTCTCTCTCTCTCTCTCTCTCTCTCTCTCTCTCTCTCTCTCTCTCTCTCTCTCTCTCTCTCTCTCTCTCTCTCTCTCCCTCTCTCTCTCCCTCTCTCTCTCCCCCCGTAGGGTTGCAGCCCTTCTCCGAGCACAGCTTCGTGCTGGTGGCCTGCACGTCCGCGGGGTGTGGAGCCAGCGCGCCGGCCGCAGGACGCACGCTGCAGGCGCCGCCCGCAGGTACGCGCGCACGCCGCAGGCGCCTCCCTCGGACCTGCGGCCGGGGGCCTCGCCGGGTCTCTAACGTGGCCGTCGCGGGCTGCAGCCGCTGAGGACGCAACAGCAGCGTGCGGCCTGCGCGTGACACGTGCACTTAAGAGTTTAAGACACATTTCTGTTGTCCTCTACGTAGTCACACCTCCCCTCCATCCCTCCATCCCTCATCCCTCTTTCTGCTCTCACTCACTCTCTTCTCAGCCTTCCTTCTGCCCTGCTCTTTATCTTAACACCTTCCACCTCTCTCTCTCTCTCTCTCTCTCTCTCTCTCCACTTTCATGCTCTCTCACTTCTCTTCCTCCCCCTCATTTATAAATCAGATTATTTATACTTTAACATTTTTCATTTGTTTAATCTCTGTTTAATCACCTTTTTCCTCTCGTTTCCTTATATTTATTCCTCACCTCACACTCCTTTTATCCTAATCACGCACGTTCATCATCATTTTAATTTTATTTTTAGAGATATTTCTTTATTTTAAACTTAAATGATGTCTACTGACAGGACACCTGTGCACCTCCTTATAATTACAATATAATTATAAGTTTAAAAGTATCTCTCTTGCTCTTAGTTCAGAGGTTTTTCAGGTTTTCATTTTGGATCGTCCGTTCTTCTCTTCAGGCGTTTGGTCGAAGCCCAGACACGTGACCGTCAACGCGTCTGCGGTGGAGCTGTACTGGGACCCCCCCCAGCAGCCTCACGGACTGGTCTCCCAGTACACGCTCAAGAGAGACGGCGCCGTCATCTTTACTGGGGACCGCCTCCACCAGAATTACACGGACGCGGGGCTCCGGCCCCGCCGCAGGTAGAGACGCCGCGCACGCGAGCGCACGTGAGCGCACATGAGCGCACGCGCTCGCTGGTACCATCCTAATCGTCCACTTATTTCATTAAACGTCTCCTCGCTTGTCCCGTTCGTCCCCCTCTGAGGACCTCGCTTTGTCCGTGTGTGTTTGTGTTGATTAATGAGCAAGTGTTTAATACTCACACACTCACACACTCTCTCTCACACACACACACACCCATAAAGCTGTGTTTACAGCCAGAAGTGAAGCATATCGTTTATATTTGAAGCATATTTCTATATTTTCAACCATTATTAATCCCTGATTTTTAATTGTTTTCTTGCATTTCTTTTCCCCCTCCCCACCTCCGTGCACCCGTCTGCCTCACACCAGCCTCTCTTTATCCCAAATCTCTCATCACCGTCCACCGCCCAAACCTCCTCCGTGTATATTTGAGGGAGTGAAAGAGGGAGGAATGCGATAGGTCTGTGTGTGACATTTAATTTTCCCTAATTCCTGATAGTCTGCCAGAAGGCATTCCCATTGCCGACCCTTCTCCTCTCATCTCGGTCTCCATTCACTCCTCTTCCCTCTCTCCATCCCCTCCCTTCTTTCACTCATACCTCATTCCCCTTCCTCCTCTTCCCAATTTAGTCCTGCACCAACTACAGGGAGCACCAGCCCCATTATCCAGGGAGACTGTGTTAGTGTGTGTGTGTGTGTGTGTGTGTGTGTGTGTGTGTGTGTGTGTGTGTGTGTGTGTGTGTGTGCCTCCTCTTTCGCCCACGCATGCATGCATGTCCCCCCCCTCGTGTGTGTGTGTGTGTGTGGAGACTCCTCAAAGTGGCCATTGATTATTTATGACAATGTTGATTAGCTGTCACTTTGCTTCGGCAGCCCAGGAAGTGTCTAAGATGACGAGAGAATTAACCTATTCCCTCTGGCTGGCCCCACAGGACACACACACACACACGCACACACACACGCGCGCACACACACGAGGCCCCACCATTTTACTTTTGATATCCCAGGGTGATGTTTACATTTAAGTAAATATTTCCCAATGATGAAGTGTTTAAATTTAAATTCATTCTCCCATCGAAGCGCGTGTTCGTCTGAAACTCCCCCTCCATCACACTCACCGTCTCCCTCGCTCCTTCCATCATTCCTCTTCCCTCCTTCCTCTCCCGGCGCCCTGGTCTCGGCGTGCTGTATTTATTTTTCCGCCCTGCGTCTGAGTACTTTCCTGACTGCGTCCCCGCGTGCTGCTGAGGCGCTAATGGCCTCCTGCTCCAAAACGCCCTGCGCAGGAACAATAACGCAGCGCCGGCGTCCATAAACGCACGTGTGTGCCCGAGTTTATAGCAAATTAAAGGCTTTTAATGTTAAACAGTGGCCCACTTACACAGCTAATGTAGGCTTTAGCACCATCCAGCCAGCCGCTCTTAGGAGGGAAATCTGTCTTATGATGTCATCGTCGGTGGGGGGGGAGAGAGAAGTCTGGAGGAGATGCAGGAAGTGGAGCTCGGATGTTTGTACATAAACACACACACACACACACACACACACACACACTGATGTTAGTGTTCTGGGCTTCTGTAGGAGGAGACCTGACTTCTGCAAACATCTCAATAATCTGTTTAAGCTGTTTTAAGACTGCTGTGGAGCCCCTTCCCCCCCCGGATCTGTGGGGGCTTGATTTATTTACTTACCCTACTAGGATTATTCTCCCTAAACCTCTTGTTCCCCGTCCCTCCTCTCCCGTCCTCTCCTCAGGTATGTGTACGAGCTGGAGGCCACTACAGGAGGTGGTACCGGCGTGAGCGAAGAGTATTTGGTGCAGACGCCGCCGTCCTGCCCCACTGGGATCCCGCCCCCTCACAGCGTGACAGTGCTGGGCCCGCACGCCGTCTCCCTTGCCTGGACCCCCCCCGGTAAGAGTCCGTGTGACGTCTCACCCGCGTGTCCTCTGCAGGCGCAGGTGAAATACAAATTAAAGGCCATGGGCGGCGGCGGTCCTCTCTCTGGACCGGACAAATGTCGTCTCATATTCAGCCTTAAAATGTAACAAGTTCACACTTTAAGACCGAACTGGAGTTAAACCCAAATGAATTAAAGACAAGAGCCCCTTGTTTGTTAAATACGTAGTGGTGCATCAGTCAGGGTGTGCAGCATTAACGCTGTGGTGAAGCTTAAAGAGGGAGACCAAACCAGAAGACTGAAGCACTCACACTCGCCACGTTCAAGCTGAAACTCCGAGTATCTCTCCGTTCACCTTCTGGCCCCTCAAGACCTGGACGGACACACATACACAGATTTACAGGAGCATACACTCTGGACTGAGTTTCATGCTTATGGGGCGCTGATTGTCTGCCCCAGCCCATCTATCATTGACTATTACCCTCTCATTAGGCTCATTTCCTCCCTCAGAAACCTGTTATAGGGCCAACTAGCCAAGACGCTCGGCTCTGTCCTATGTGTCTACGTCTTTGGTTTGAGTATATTTGTGTTTATGCATGCATTTTATACAGCTTTGTGTGGCTTTATGTGTGTGTGTACGTCACCGCGGAGACATTTCCATAGGCAGGGCTATTCTAGCATCATTACGTGCTGATTGTAAAGGTGAGGAAATATCGTCTGGGTTCTCACGCTTGGTTAACTCCCTGAGCCCAGAGTCTGGAGCGATTTTGACTTGGGTGTATGAGCTTATGCGTTCACACCAGCAGTGTGTGTGATAGCAGGTCTGTGTGTGCGTGTGTGTGTGTGTGCATGCACGTGTGTTTGTATCTTCATATGCATACATTGACTGCCAAAGCCCTGGCGTATGGCTATTAAAAAGACATTTACTCAAGGATCAATTCCTCCGCGTGCGTGTGTGCGGGCGGGCACGTGTGTGTGTGTGTGTGTGTGTGTGTGTGTGTCAGAGTACTTGCATGGTGAGGACAAGAATACATATTTCACATAGAAAGTGGGGACGTTTTGTCAGGTCCTCCTAACCTCTGTCTGCAGGTTTTAGGGTTGAGCTTAGATTTAGGTTTAGGTTAAGTTTAGGTTAGGGTTGGTCGTTTGTTTGTGAGGGTTGGTTAGGGTTAGGGTTAGGGTGGGGAAGGTGTGCTCAGTGAGAATCCTCACAAACATAGAAGTACAAACAGGTGTTTGTGTGAGAGACTCAGGGAAAGAACTCTACTGTGACACTTGTGAGTGTGCACAAAAAAAAACCTCCATGTCCTGAAGTGGCGTGCAGAGGCGTGTCCTTGTGTGTGTGTGTGTGTGTGTGTGTGTGTGTGTGTGTGTGTGTGTGTGTGTGTGTGTGTGTGTGTGTGTGTTGCCTGCGCGCATATGTGAGTTGGGGGTGAATAATTGAAGTCTTTCATTTGTCTGGTAATCAGTTCGTTCTCAAGATATCCAGAGTTCATGAATGTTGAATAACCCATCACAATGCAGTTGGCCTGAATTATGGAAAACCTCCGGTGAGAATATTAACAAAGTCAAGGTGTGTGTGTGTGTGCGCGTGTGTGTGTGGTTACATTTGTGTGTTTTTATGTGAGCCCGTAGTTGCAGGACTGGGACGTAAGCTGTAAGTCAAATGTATGCAGGTGTACCTGTGAGATATTGTGAAGATATTGTAAATATTTAAGCAGTATATGAAGATGAGATGCTCTGTGGGCCTCTCTTAGGGGTCGGTGGGCGTGAGCTCTACCTTTATACACATTAATGAGATCACTTACATGTAAGTAAGCGTGTGTGTAAACTGCAGAGGGCAGAGTTAAACTTCTGCCTATCCTTCTTGAATCCCTGCAGCTCAGTTTGATCACAGCCAGCCTGTGGACTACCGCGTCCTGTTCAACCCGGGAAGCGACAACTCCGAGACGCACCAAGCTGGACAAGAGCTTGGGCTCACGGTGAGGGGTCTGGAGCCCTTCACCAGCTACCTGCTCAGAGTCCAGGCCTGTCAGGCAGGTGAGAGCTGTGGAAGCGGACTGTTAAAAATACATCTGTGACAATCAATGGGTTTGGTCTTTTAACGCAAAGATGCGTATGGCTGAGTGTGTGTTGTATGAGTGTGTGTTTTATGAGTGTGTGTTTTGACTGATTCCAGAAGGGTGTGGAGTGGGCGGAGGGGTGAGTGTTAGAACTTTAGAGGCTGCACCGGAAGGTCTGTTGGCCCCCGAGATAAAAGCAGCAGGAGCCAGCGTTCTGGAGGTGTACTGGTCACCTCCCAACAAACCCAATGGACTCATCACGTCTTACCACGTGTACAGGTAACACACACACACACACACACACACACACACGGCGATATACTGCACACTCATTACATTAAAGCCACCTTGAGCCATTCTGCATTTCTGAATTTTAAAATGAATTATTCAAAATATTTATCAGTACTCTTTTGAGTTAAATTAAGCTGGATCTCACACACACACACACACACCTACACACACACACACACACCTACACACACACACACTGTGGGCCTAATCTGTGCATTCATTTCAAACGCATATTATCTTTACATACAGAGGAGCAGAAAAGCTTCAGTGATGGAGTCCACTCGCTCTGAATGTGTGCATGCACGCGGGTGTAGTAATGCCTGCTGAAGGTCGCGGTCCGCTTGTTGATCAAAGAGTGTGTGATCTGTATGCAGGGTCAGACCAGACTAAGCCCTTTAAGTCCTCAGGAAACACACATTAGCATAGCAGTTAACACACACACCTGGCACGATCAGACTCGGGCAGACCGGGACTTGGATAAAATAGGAAATTGTCTCTCTCCTTCTGTCTGTCACACACACACACACACACTCACACACACGCTCACACACACCCCTACACACCTGACATCCAGCATTATCGCAGACAAAGAGGCTTAGCAAGACATTAGGTTGCTTGCATCAGCTGGTGAGTCACACACGATGTTTAAGACGTGACGTTACATTTTTTATTCGAACTCCAGACAAACTCCTGAGTTTCTCTGCACTCGCGGTAAAAGTTGTCTACCCTTGCACTGGTGTCACGGTGGGGAGGCCCCAGGTCAAAGGTCATCGTCTTTCTGCATCGCTGAACCACGTGTTTGTTCGGCTTTAGGCGTCCGATGGGAGCGGAGGAAGACCTGCTGGTTTTCATCTGGTCCAGCGGGCCACTGGAATTCTTCGATGCCAGCCCGGTCCTGCAGCCCTTCAGCTACTTTCAGTACCGGGTCCGAGCCCAGAACTCCAAAGGCTCGGTCCTGAGTCGGTGGGCTTCTGCTCGGACTCTGCAGGCAAAGCCTCAAAACATGGCTCCTCCCACCGTCACGCCCACGGGTGAGTTCACTTCGGACCTGGGATGAACGGGGCCTCGCTCCCTCACACTGTGCTCGCTGGCAGGCGGATACTCGGCGCACCTGAGGTGGAGCGGACCGGAGCAGCCCAATGGTGTGATCTCCCACTACAGACTGGTTTACAGGAAGCACCAGCAGGACCCAACGCTGAACTCCACCACGGTTACAGCGCTCACGGTGGAGGTAAACAGTCCAGCACTGGTCCGTCATTGAACCACACACACACACACACACACACACACACACACACACACACACACACACACACACACATATACACACACACACACACTTGTACTTTTCTTGGTTTGAGAAGTTCCCACAAGCTCCACAACGTTCCTCTGTGCATTCATACGTCTCTGAGTCCTGATCAGACGGGATAAACGCAGACTCAAAGATGCAGAGAGATGGATTAAAAGGAGGCAAACGCACCGATACACACAGACAATTAACAAGGTTGCAGGAGAAACAACAGCATCGGGACGGGATGGAGTGATAGATGGAGAGAGCAGGCGGACGAGTGAGAGGAAGGAAGGAGGCAGCGGTAACAGATCTATATTCTGGCCGTACAAGTGGCCTCTTCTTCCTCACTGACCTTTGGCTTGTCACTCATAATTAATACAAGATGTAAATGGAGACCTTTCACCTTCTCATTGATATGGAACACTCTGCGTTTGTGTGTGTGTGTGTGTGTGTGTGTGTGTGTGTGTGTGAGCGCCACAGAGTGTTTGTGTATGTGTGAGAAGCTCATTGACATGGCATAGACTTAATTTGGAGATGGTCATTTGTCATGGCGTCCCCGCTCCACACATGCGCTGTCGTTGGAGGAATACGCAAACAAAGCAGCGATGTTGAAGTTCAAGCAGGAGCGGGTCCGGCCACACCTTCAACCATCACTCAATCACATCCACAATTATATGAACACGTTGATTGAACACATGAAAATGCAGCAGGCCTTGAATACGCCCCTGGTTCCCTCACCGTGTCCACTCTCGTCCTGTGGCTAAGTGGTTTCATCTTTAAGTTAATGCTCCTATCACCTTCAGCTGGCTTTAGGTCGGACTGGGGATCCCTTGGTTTGAGTGTGTTGTATCAATGTTGCGCATGTGAGTGTGTAACCCATGGAGGTGTGAGAGGCGTATGGGTGGATCTGCCTGTTCCATCATTTATTCATGTTCAGACGCACAAACAGATTTGGGCCAGTTCACTACCTGGCCTCTCTCTCTCCCTCTCTCTCTCTCCCCCTCTCTCTCTCTCTCTCTGTCTGTTAGCACTCGTTCACGCAAACCAAAAGCCGCTCTCTCTCTCTTCCGTCTTTTCTGTCATTTCAATAATTTTCCTTCTTTTCCTTTTGTCCCTCCTTCCTTCACACCCGTTCTCCCGTTGGCCTCATCCTCCCTCCTCCTCCATCCTCTCTTCCCTGTATCTCTCTCTCCCTCTTGCGTTTCCGAGGGTATTTTTTAAACAATGTCCTTCATGTACGGTTGGTTACGGGGTGTACAGAAGGACATCATTAGCGCTGGTGGTTAAGCTGTAATTTACACCATTACCGAGGTAGGGGCCATTTTTATTGCCTAGTAAATTTCAGCTCTGAAATATTTAGACCATATGGCTCAATTTGTGTAATAACCTTAATTTCCAAGCACCCTTCAGCTCCCTTCAGTGCCGGCTGTTGTTGGCGGATGGCGGAATGGTGTGTGTACACATTCGTATGTGTGCGCACAGTTTGTGGTTTGGAGCACATGCACACACACACACATACACACGCACACACACACACGCGCGCGCTCACCATACGCTACGTATAACCTCGTACATACACATTGCACTCTCTTCCACATGCTTTCACAGATTCATTCATTCATTTTCTCTCTATGTGACACACACACACACACACACACACATATGTATGTATGCATGGTGGTTGCAGATTAATAGGATGTCAGCTTGTGTTTGGGCGAGGGAGCGTCAGGCATCGGCCAGATGGTTCTCAGGGATGATGACTGTCAGGGGTCCTGCTCTGATCAATGGGATGTATTAATACATCACATTCACACTTCCACACACCCATACAAACATGTTACACACACACAAAAATACATATAACCCCACAAAGCAACAATGCATGCATGCGCGCATACGCGTGACACGCATGGTCTGACTTCAGCAGCAGTCCCGAGAGCCGTAGGGTAACATCTGGAAGAGCCGGGGGAGGGAGGAGAGGACGGAAAGGTAACGATGGAGAAAGCAGGAGGTGGAGAAGGAAGGGATCCGGAGGTATAGAAGGATGAGGAGCAGAGAAAGGTGAAAGGTGAAGGGGTTGTGAAGACGAGGGAGCCGAGAGGAGAGCGGGAGGGGACTAGACCCTGCGCGTGAGCAGAGAGGAGGAGTATGGTTTAAGGGAAGGGATCGAACCCGGGTGCAGGAGAAGTAACCTGACAGCCTTATTTGAGCGACTAACGTGACTGTCAGGAAGGTGTGGAGCGTGCGGCGTGAGTTTGCGTTGGTGTGTGAGACTGTGTGTGTGCCAGGCCGCGAGCAGGGGTCTTGTGAGGCAGACCGCCTGCGCTCCGTACCCTCATTCCGTCCGATTGCCATGACGACCCCATTAATCAGCCGAGCTGGCACGAAGCAGGGTTCCCAGCCCGGCCTGGGATCAATACACACACACACGCACAAACCAACTGGACACAGACAAGCGCACATGCGTGTAACGAGCGCGGTCCAGGAGGGGGAAGATGTGAGCGTAACAGGAAGGTTTCTGGATAAAGGCAGCCAGAGAACAGAGATGTTAAGCTTTTAACATCCTTTAAATGCACCCATCTTACCTCTGGTGCACATATCAAAGATTAACTTATTAAGATTAATTTATAACGGTGAAGGCTTTATTCATTACGTGACGTCCTGACCTGTAAATAATATGTATAACATTACCTACACCTTCCTCTCAGAAGGCCTTATATTCTTTTCCTCTTTGTTTTGTTTTCTTTTTTGCTGAAAAATCAGCAGCTAAAGGTGTAAATGATTCTGTTTTTCTCCCGAAATCACGTCCGATTGCGCGTTTCTGTGAGAAGTGGCGTCTCTGTGGGATCATCTCTGCAGAAGGCAGGTGTGGTGTCTGGCTGGACGCTCTGATGTGGGCTCTTCCAGGACGATAACATTAAAACCAGCTTAAACTGTCCAGAGAGAAAATTAAATCCTTGAATAAAAGTTTTTTTATGACCTGTGAGATCCGTAGGGGAGTGGGTAAGGTTCACCGGTTTACTTGTTGCTTTTAAACCTGAGCTAACATCCGGCTCAGTTTTACATCTGCCCCATTTAACCGCCGGAGACAGAGAAATCAAAGCTTTGCCCTTCCTCGCTCCACTCTTGGAGAAGCGAGGAAGACAAAGGAGTGGAGACAAAAGAAGGAAGAGCAGCGCTGAGTGCGCGGAGGGCGAGGAGAGAGAGCGCTGAGGAGGTTGAGAGGGGAAGGGGAGACAGGTGAAGAGAGGAAGGAAGGAAGAAGGAGAGAATGAGAAGAGACGGATGTGGAGTTCATTAGGACTCCGGCCTATCACACCCCTTCGTTAGAGGTCTCTCGCTCTGATTGGAGGACCCTCAGCCTTTTGCATAAACAGCCAAATAATCAGGCCGCAACAGTCTCCTCGCTCCCTCCAACTCCTCCTCCTGTCGTTTCCTCCTGCTCATCCCTCCCTCCGTCGCAGCTCTCTGGGGTTTTCTCTGCCTCCGTCACAAATTACAGTTTTTATGTTTTACTCACCCGCCATCCTCGCGCTGTTTCTGTCTCCAGCTCACTTTTTCAAGTGACTTCAGATGCTCCTACTCCTTCTTTCCTCTCTCTTCAGGCTCCTTCTCAGTCTCTCCTGCACACACACTCACGCGCACACACACATTCCTTTGCGGTAATGACAGGTTGTGTGTTATTGTGTGTCTATCGTGAAGGGGCCACACCATCCAGTGGAGTGCCCTCCACTCTAAAAGGCTGTTTAGTGTTGATGTGACGGTCATCACTTTAGAGGAATGCTGAGTGTGTGGGAGAAAATAAAGACCTTATTTTGTGATGATAGAGAGGAGAGAGAGGGGGAAAGACTACTCGCCTGATTCATTCTGTGGACACAAGTTAACAATGAATAATACATTTAATTTATTTAGGGATCGTTTATGTTCATTGATGTTTAATCATCTACACATGGTCTGTGTCTCTGGCTGTTGGCGATGTTTGATGCTTCAGATGTGCTCCTCGTTTGGAATATTCATCCAGTCCGCAGGAAGAATCAGGAAAACCCCGTTTGCAGCTAACTGGGTGGTGGAATTAAAGCAGCTGAGGCGTCTCTGGCTTTCTCCCCCATCGCAGACGTGGACCCCTGTCCTCCAGGAGAACCCAGATGTTGAGCAAAGTCACATAAACATCTGCTTTCAGGGGCACATTCGCATAATAGTGCCATGAAAATTGTGATAGTCCTGACTCATCTGCTCAAATATTACAACGGGGATGTAGCGAATACCTACAGAAGATAGCAAATACCTCCAGCCATTGTTTAAAATGTCGTTTAATTTAATGTTGTTGTTGCACCAGTTTTAGTACCAACACTGATAAAGCATTGAGAGGTTATACTACATATTTCATTTCTTTAAAGTATGCTATTTCTAAATTATACATGTAGTTTTTAGCACAAAGCCCTGCCTCATTTTGTCCACTGGTCTTTTCAAACACACACACACACACGTAAAGCGCACACAGATATGTAGATGGGCAGCTAAATATGCTTTTCCTGGGGTCTGGAGCCGCCAAAGTCAATCATGGCAGTCGGTGTGAAGTCGGCATGCCTGGCCCAGACCCCCGCAGTCCCGCTCTCTGTCTGTGACGGCCGCAGACAAAACATGTCTAATGGCGCTCTGTGTGTCTGTGGGCGTGTGTCTGCGCACGCATGCGCCCGTGACGCGGGTGTCTGCATGTGTCACCGGTTGTCTAACCCACGCTGACTAACAGGGACACTCGCTCCCGTTTGCAAAAGGGCACGGGTGCAGCGGCTCCAGCAGCACCGCATTTGGCCTGGGCGCATAAACATGCGCGCTCTTGGCATGAGGCACGAGAGTGCAGCATGTGGTGCACTGGCTCACCTCAGAAACCTCTGAAAACAATTACTGCTCTCACAGGGCTGGTCAGGTCACAGCTTGCACTAATAGACCGGACCAAGGAATTGAATTAAATTGATAAAAATGTGTTGAAATGAGGTGATACGCGCTGAACTGTATTGATCTGAGCGGAATGATAATGACCGGGGCCTGATCAAAGCGCGTCCCCCCCCACACACACACACACACACACACACTGGTTAAGGCACGTAAGTGAAATGCAAAGCAGCACGCTGCTTTCTTATCTCCGCAGGACTTAATGTGACAGAGCAGAGAGGCCAAAAGAGGCCTGTGGGGGGACGCATCCCTGAGGCACACCAGTTGGACCCCATTCACCTATCATTAGGTGCAGCTCTTTCATCTACGTTCTGGGCACTCGCTGCACTTTTACCTGCTTGTGTGAGAGAGAGAGAGTGTGAGAAACACAGAGAAAGATAGGTACGTGTGTGTGTGCGTGTGTGTGTGTGTGTGTGTGTGTGTAGCCATATGCTAATGTTGGTCCTTCCCTCTGCGGGGCCCGGTGCTTGGGCCTTTGTGAGATAATCAGCATAATTCTTTTGACAAATACACATGGTTATTCTTAATTAGTATCACACACTGTCCCCCCGGCCACGCCATGCCTCTCCACCTGAATATCACACAAACTCCGCTGTGCAGTTGCGCACACATAAACAAGATGCATCCAGACGAGGGGCCTCTTAGCCGCAAATAAAGAGAAATAAACACCCAAAGTTAATGTCGGACTCTGCTTTCCGCCCGGGCCTCCTCACCTTTATGCGCCACACATGCAGCAGTGCTCACGCACGCTGTGCCGAGGACCCCCGCTGCTGGTCTGCTCACACACCAAAGACCGAGCAGGACGAGGGGAAAAGATTGAATAGATTGCTTCCTTGCCCTCTATGCTAAGTTTTGTTGAAATGTGTAAGATCTGAGGGTTCTTTAATGTATAAATTAGTGAGCGCTCTCCCCGTCTCTGCTCCTCATATCACGGTCTCTCTCCCTCCGTCTCTGACTTTCTTTACAGCTCTAAAATGTTCCTCCTCTCTCCGTTTGTCCTCCTCTCCTTCGGCGGCATCATCCACGCTGGTGACTTGAATTTAGGTGGATTTTTCTCTTTCATCGTCAATATTTTAGCCTCTCGTTTGATTTTAATTTGTTGGTTTTCAAATTTTCCCGTTTAAAAAAAAACCACGAGGCTCACATAAAGCCAGTAATTTATCAAGAGCACCTGGCCGGAGTATCGCCGAGACATTTGTTGTAAATGCTTTCCTCCCAAATTGGTGCTAAACAAATGAAATATGTATCCACAGTAAAGCTGCAATTTAATATCTCTGTTTAATCTTTCATGCAGCGAGGTGGTAGAATATACATAAAGTACAAATATGGCATAAAGAAGCGTCAGAGATCCGGTTCCAGCTGTGTGGATGGAAGTTTTATATTGTCTGTATGATTCATATCATTACCTCTGTGGCCGTTTACACGTGTGTTATAAAGCAGCACAAAGGTGTTGCTTGCCTCTGTGCAGATGTGTTTGCATTAAACAGAAACAGTACTGAGGGAGCTGTTAACATAATGTAATTGTAGTGTGTTTTAGTGGTACACCGCTCGATGCGTGTGTGTGTGTGTGTGTGTGCGCGCGCACTTAACAACGGAGCTGAGGTGGTGAATTTCATAGTGCTTGATTGCCGAGCGGGCGCGCGTGTGTGTGTGTGTGTGTGAGGGGGCCGTTAATGCGGAGCGTTTCCGTGGTAAAGTGTTTGAATGTATTGCCATCTAGAGGCGTGCAGCAGAGTCTCCGTGCTCCTATAAAAGCCGCCGGCGCCAGATGCTGCTATTGACAATGTGCATATGTTACGCGCTTTATAGGCCACATGCCTCACATATTTCACTGGCTTTTAAGGTAGAAAGATCTCTCATTCCCGCTCACTTAATCTGTCTCTCCCTTTTGCCACATTTATCTTTTTTCCCCTCTCCCACTTTAGCATTCTTCCGTCTTTTTAATCCATTCTCTCAATCTTTTTCCCCCCCCCTCCCCCGGCCGTCTGTCACTCCCTCTTTTATTCCCTCCATCACACATCAGCTTACTTACCTCCAACTTTTTTTTTCCCCGTCCTTAGTTTCTGTGTTCTAACTCATTTTTTTTGGTGGGCATTTGCTCCCACCGCCGTTGCCATTTCTTCCTTTCCCTCCCCCCCTTCCCCCCTCCCTCTCTCTCTTTTCTGAGAAGTGCTGTGATTTGCAGGAGGATTTAGCTTGTGTCTAGGTGTCTGGGGGCTTATTAATCCTATTTTACTGTGGATGAAAAACACGTTGGCACACAGACATGAAAACTGTGAATACATGCATTCTGCTTGTTGTTCAGACAGTTCATCCCCTGTGCCACGACACGGTGATTTGTCAGGGTTTTCATTTGATTCCATTTGAATTGGAGCCTTTTGATCCTTTCTCTGCTGCGCTCAACTCGGTTACCAGTTAATCTCTTTTACATACGCTTGCTTATGTGAAGGCATACGTTCCTGAGCAGATGATGGTTTTTTTTTTTTTAAATGCAGACTCAACTTGTTAAGAGATATAAAAGGGCCGATTGCGGAGCAGCGTCGCGCTCGCAGCCGCGGTGAGGAGCACTTGGGCAGAGCCGCGTCCTGGACCAGGCCAGCTCCTTCTCAAACACTGTGTCTCTTATCAGTTGCTGAAGTGTATCACACACACTCACACACACTGCCAGAGCTCTGGGTTGGGTCCCACTGCCCAAAGCTACTGGCAGACTCTGCCCGGCTCGTCTGTGTGTGTGATATGAAAGGACGCACGAGCGACATAAAAACTCAATCTGGAAGCTTTGAGTTCACCCATAAGGGACGCCGTGCGCCTGCCAGGCTCTGTGCCTGCGCCACTTCTCTGCTGTCTACTTAACTCCACCACGGCAGTTTGCTGAAACGTTGATATCGCCGGTCCCTCGTGGTGCTGTCCTAGCCTGCTATTGTTCCTTTATTGCGGTTCATTCCCCGTTCTAATGATAACTGCTCGTATTCATGCAGGATTTGTTTGTGTAACTAATTTCCTCTCTTGTTGCGCCACGCGCTCCTCTGGTCCTGTTTCCATCGCTGGTCTTTTATCCTTTCATCCTTTCGACACTTTCCCGGCCCTTCGTCTCTCCCCTCACATCTGCTCTTCTGTCACATCTGGTTTTACCTGTCCACGCCCGTACCAACGCCGTCTGCCCGTTGTCTCCCTTTCTCTCGCAGGGTTCGGCCTCTGAAGCCAGCGTCTACGGCCTTGAACCGTACAGTCGGTACAGTTTACAAGTGGAAGCACTGAACGGTGCAGGTGGGTTGATTATGAACAGTTATGCAAATGAAATAGGGATTAATTATAGCTCCTGGGCAGGAGACTGGTAGGTGGTAAATGGAGGAGGATGAAGACAAATTAGAGCTACCGGAGGATTCATCAGCAGAGCAGCCGCGACCCCAGCCCCCTTGTTTAACTCCCATGTCCTTACATCGCCTGTCGGCTCAGCGGCGCCTCACGTTTCCTTCTCAAAGTAAACGTGAGACGGTGGATTTGTCTCGGTGGTCTGACCCAAGCGTCACCCCTCAGGTAGCGTGTCCAGTCCGTGGGTGGACGTCAGGACCCTGGAGGCGTCTCCAGCGGGGCTGAGGAACTTCACGGTGGAGCGGCGAGAGCAGGGCAGGGCCCTGCTGCTGAGCTGGGACCAGCCCGCGACCCCCAACGGCATCATCACCGTACGCAACCCCCCCCAGAAACCCCGGTGCACCACACCGACTGTGTTGGCGCGCCTCCTCCTCTCAGCCTCTCCCTCCAGATGTACCACCTCTACAGCGAGGGGAGCCTGGAGTTCAGCGGCCTGTCGCGCAGCTTCCTGTTCCGTCGCCTGGACCCGTGGACCGTGTACTCCCTGACCCTGGAAGCTTGCACCGCGCGCGGGCTGCACGCGCACGCCGCCGCAGGACGTCGCCACCGCGGCGGCCCCGCCCGCCTCCCAGCCGCCCCCCAGGCCCGTCTCCATCGGCCCAGACAGCGTGTCCCTCTCCTGGGGCCCCCCCGCCCAGCCCAACGGCCCCGTGGGAGAATACGCCCTCCTGGGGAGGACGCTCTCTGAAGGGGAGGAGGGGGGGGGTGAAGGGGGCGCAGAGGACGTGAAGGTGGGTGGTGGCAGGTGTGCGCTCGGGTCTCAATTAGCTGAACCTCACGAGTGCCGCGTCTCACCTGTCCAGGTGCTCTTCAGGGAGACGGCCCCCGCACGCCGCGACAGCTTCTCCCACACGGTGACCGGCCTGCGTCCCTGGACCCGGTACGGGTTCAGCGTCCGCGCCCGCAACCCCGCCGGCCACACCCGCAGCCCCTGGGTCGCCGTGACCACCAGACAGGCCCCGCCCCGCGGGCTGGCCCCGCCCACGCTGGGGCACCTCAAGGACCGGCCCGGCAAAGTGTGGGTGTCCTGGACGCCGCCCCTGGAGCCCAACGGCGTGCTGCAGTCCTACAGGGTCCAGAGGGACGGCGTCAGCTTCCCCTTCAGCTTCGACCCGACCGTCCTCAACTACACGGACGAGGACCTCCTCCCCTTCTCCACATACAGGTGTGTCCTGTCCCCCCCTTGTCCTCCTCCAGGTGTGTCCTGTCCCCCCCCTTGTCCTCCTCCAGGTGTGTCCTGTCCCCCCCTTGTCCTCCTCCAGGTGTGTCCTGTCCCCCCCTTGTCCTCCTCCAGGTGTGTCCTGTCCCCCCCCTTCTCCACATACAGGTGTGTCCTGTCCCCCCCTTGTCCTCCTCCAGGTGTGTCCTGTCCCCCCCTTGTCCTCCAGGTGTGTCCTGTCCCCCCTTGTCCTCCAGGTGTGTCCTGTCCCCCCTTGTCCTCCTCCAGGTGTGTCCTGTCCCCCCTTGTCCTCCAGGTGTGTCCTGTCCCCCCTTGTCCTCCAGGTGTGTCCTGTCCCCCCTTGTCCTCCTCCAGGTGTGTCCTGTCCCCCCCTTGTCCTCCTCCAGGTGTGTCCTGTCCCCCCCTTGTCCTCCAGGTGTGTCCTGTCCCCCCCTTGTCCTCCTCCAGGTGTGTCCTGTCCCTCCCTTGTCCTCCTCCAGGTGTGTCCTGTCCCTCCCTTGTCCTCCTCCAGGTGTGTCCTGTCCCTCCCTTGTCCTCCAGGTGTGTCCTGTCCCCCCCTTGTCCTCCAGGTGTGTCCTGTCCCTCCCTTGTCCTCCTCCAGGTGTGTCCTGTCCCTCCCTTGTCCTCCTCCAGGTGTGTCCTGTCCCTCCCTTGTCCTCCAGGTGTGTCCTGTCCCTCCCTTGTCCTCCAGGTGTGTCATGTCCCTCCCTTGTCCTCCAGGTGTGTCCTGTCCCTCCCTTGTCCTCCAGGTGTGTCCTGTCCCTCCCTTGTCCTCCTCCAGGTGTGTCCTGTCCCTCCCTTGTCCTCCTCCAGGTGCGTCCTGTCCCTCCCTTGTCCTCCAGGTGTGTCCTGTCCCTCCCTTGTCCTCCTCCAGGTGTGTCCTGTCCCTCCCTTGTCCCCCAGGTGTGTCCTGTCCCTTCCTTGTCCTCCCCCAGGTGTGTCCTGTCCCTTCCTTGTCCTCCCCCAGGTGTGTCCTGTCCCTTCCTTGTCCTCCCCCAGGTGTGTCCTGTCCCTCCCTTGTCCTCCTCCAGGTGTGTCCTGTCCCTCCCTTGTCCTCCCCAGGTGTGTCCTGTCCCTTCCTTGTCCTCCCCCAGGTGTGTCCTGTCCCTCCCTTGTCCTCCTCCAGGTGTGTCCTTTCCCTCCCTTGTCCTCCCCCAGGTGTGTCCTGTCCCTCCCTTGTCCTCCCCCAGGTGTGTCTCTTGTGTCTCTAGATGTCTTGCGTGGTGTCGATAACCTTCCCCTCCTGCTCGTCCTCCAGCTTCGCCATCGTGGCCTGCACCTCAGAGGGCTGCGCCACCAGCGCCCGCGCAAACATCACGACCCTGGAGGCCCCGCCCGCCTCCGTGGAGCCCCCCCGGGTCGACGGCGTCGGGCCCACCAGTGTGGACGTCTCCTGGAGCGAGCCGCCGACGCAGAATGGCGAGGTGAGCGAGTACGTGCTGCAGCTCGACGGGCGGGAGTCGTACCGGGGGAGCGGGCGCAGCGCGGTGCTGTCGGACCTGCGGCCCCACACGGGGTATCGGCTGGTCCTCCTGGCCTGCACCAGCGGGGGGTGCACCAGCAGCCCCCCCGTATCCACAGTCACCGAGGAGGCTCCGCCCACCGACCTGCCCCCCCCAGCCCTAAAGGTAACTTAATCTCCGTGGAAACTCCATTCACACAAGCGCGTCTGGTGGACCTGAGCGTGTGCTGCAGGTGACGGGCCCCGGGTCCCTGGAGGTGAGCTGGGCCCCCCCGCGGCGCCCCAACGGCGTCATCAACGGGTACGAGCTGCGCAGGGACGGCGAGGTCATCTACGTGGGCGCGGAGACGCGCTACCACGACTTCACGCTCTCGCCCAATGTGGAGTACAGCTACACCCTCAGGGCCAACAACAGCAAGGGGGCGGCGAGCAGCGCCGCCGCCACCGCAAAGACCCCCCCGTCGGCGCCGTCGGGCGTCGGCCTGCCGACGCTGACGCCGCTGGGGCCACATGAGGTACGAGGGACGGCCCGCCTCTCCTGACCGACCCGCCCCGGGCGTCGGCCCGCTTCACGCGCTGCGCTCTTCCACCAGGTGAAGGTGCAGTGGGGCGCCCCCGCTCGGCCCAACGGCGACATCGTGAGTTACACGGTGTTTCAGAAGGACCCGGCCCAGCTCGCCGTCAGCAGCACCGTGGTCACCCCCAGACGGGGGGACTTCTCTGACAGACACGTCACCCTGCGAGGCCTCGCCGCTCACCACAGGTCACTGAAGCACCTTTAATTAAACACACACGCTCAGAAATAACCAGGTTTAACATGTAGAACAGGTTCATTCTCTCATGAAATAGGGAAAAATATATGTTTTTTTGCCACTGCTTTGTCTGAAATGGGTCAAATAAGACAAAGCTGTGACAGAGACACTAGGACTGTGAAGGGAAGACTGATGGGTGATAAAGGAGGGAGCAGAGCGCCATCTATTGGCGACGAGAAACACCTCCACATGCGCCTCAAATCATAAAGCAGGACTGCCCTGTACAACGCTGCTTGTAAAATTTAGCTTATTTGGAGTCATTAAAGTGGATGTAGCTGTAAAATTATGATTTAAATAGACAAATTTGTGGGTCTGTGTGTTAATTTGTGGGTCTGTGTGTTAATCAGATTAAACCTCAGGCTTGAGTTGAGACCTGGTGCTACGATGAGCTCATCTTTTTCACTTCTCTTCATCGTTTTTTTCCTTTTTTTTTAAACACTGTTTGTTTAAAGCTCTCTAGCTCTGTGTTTTCACAGCGTGTGTGTGTTGTGCTGCAGGTATGAGGTCAGGGTGGAGGCCTGCACCCTGCTCGGCTGCTCCTCCAGTGACTGGTCGTCCGTGCGCACGCTGGAGGCGCCCCCTGCCGGCCAGGCGGCGCCGCTGCTCGACCTCCAGCCCGACGCGCTCACCCACCTGCGCACCACCTTTGTGGTCACCTGGTCTCCCCCCGCTCGTCCGAACGGGGACATCCTTCGCTACGAGGTGCTCCGCAGGCACGGCCCCGACAACGCCACCGCGACACTGGTCTCCGGGAACATCTCGACCACCTACAGGGATGAAGCCCTCCAGCCACACACGCTGTACCAGTATCAGGTAAGACTGAGGACACTGTCCCCTGTACCGTCTGAGGGCTGAGGGGGCACCAGGACAGCAGATATCGGCTTCTCACCTCAACGATAAGTGATCCTCTTGGTTGAATCAACTGGACTGGTTGAGCTGCACCAGGATGTTGCTCCTCTCGTCCAAGAGGCTCCATCAGTTCTGGACCAAACGTTCCATCTAAATGTTCCACCATTAGAACTGATGGAGCCTCTCGGACGAGAGGAGCAACGTCCTGGTGCAGCTCAACCAGTCCAGTTGATGTGACTCAACCAAGAGGATCCCCGTGACCTGGACCACTGAGGACCTCCACAGACATCCAGTGACGTCTGCAGATACCCCAGCTCAAACTGGACGTGAACGCTGGGCTCTGAGGCGCGTGTCTCAACGTTGCAGCCCCCCCGCTCACGCTCGCCTCGGCCTTTTGTCCCGGTCCCTTTCGTTGTTGCGCACCGTTCAGACCCGCGCAGGCGCTCGCCGAACGCCGTTTACCTGCGCCCAGACACCAGGGCCAAGCGACCAGACAGCTGCTGGACGGCGGCGGCGGCGTGATAACTGACAGGACGGGCCGCAGGAAGCAACAATAACATTAGCATTCTGGCTGTCAGGCGCCACGCCGGGGCCACGGAACCCGCGTAATTGATTGAGTTTGCCTGATTGTGGTGCCGTCTTTATTTACGAGGGTCTTAATTTATGACGGGGGAGGTAGGGAAGGAGGAGCTTTGGGAGATGACGGGCGGGCAACAGAGCTATTAATCACCGGGTCCTCGGAGCACGCCACTTCCTGATCGCCGGCCAGCCAATGGAAGGGACAGTTGGGCTCCCCTGGTAACAGCGGCTGTGCTGGAAAGACCTTTTAATGGTGACCGCTGCACGTCCCCTGAGGATCTGTCAGTGGGGGCCCGG
>CAJVRN010000017.1:1115000-1205000 GCA_911728415.1 Lagocephalus sceleratus
CCCTCAGAGGTCCTGTCCTGAGCTCTGCTCTAAACACTCCTCCTCCGTGCTCCTCCCTGATCTCCCCTCAGTAAGCAGCCTGATTCCCCGTCACCTCTCTGAATGTCTGTTTGTCCCCCTGTAGTTTGACACTGTAGCGGGCTGTGTTGAGATCAGCACTGTTGTTCTTAAAAGCTACACAGTGTACTCTGAGGTAGGCCGGCGTGTGTGTGGGCGTGTGTGGGTGTGTGTGTTGCTTGTGGGTGCATGCTTTGCATGTGTGTGTCTCCTAAGTTTATTTATTGTGTCACACTGGCATCGTTGTCTCAGGTTGTGAAGGTAAGAGTCCAGTTCAGTGACGTCAGAGTATCAAAACCTTTATTGATTCCGTTTATAAAGATGTGAACACGTGGAACTGAAACAGGGTTCGATTGTTTTGTGGTGAGTAGCGCCCCCTGCTGCTGATAGGTGGTATAACAAACAATATAAAACCAATTCAGTGGAAACTAATCAAAACTATTATTATTGTTGTTCTTATTATTATTGTGATGTTTTGTTTGAAGCACTGAAACTTGTTTCAATATCAAAGTCTTATTTAGTTTATTCTAATTCATTTTAAAATTGCTGGACTTTTAAAAATGATGTCCAGTTAAGGTTTTGAAACCACATTATTTTAAATCAGTGTGATGAGCCTCAGCCGTGTTTCTCAGGGCTTGACGGACACAAAGATCGGCGGAGGCGGCCCCCGGTTCAACCCCATGTCCGTCCTGCGCGTTCCCCACCAGGCCGACCTGACTCAGGCGTACTCGCAGCACTCGCTGCACCGCAGCGTCAGCCGGCTGATTGACGGGAAGTCGCTGATGCTGGAGGAAGGGAGCTGGGACAGCCCGCCGGGTCACGACCCTGGGCTGGTGAGTGTGGGAGGAGCTTGTTTTTCCTTATATTTCCTTGTGGTGACGATGACGGCGCGCTGGCTCTCTTCCAGTACGTGGAGGAAGACGATCTCGTGGACGCCCTGAAGGCCTTAAGCACCGTGAAGAAGGATCACACCATGTTCACGGACACACACCTGTAGGGCGGGGCGGGGCGTGACCTCAGCTACCGCAGCTCCAAAATAGATTTGGATGTGAAACGTGTCGATGTCGTTGCTTTTAAACGCCGTTGGCGGCGCAGCCGCGCGCTGCCCCCATCGGGCCTTCTTTGCCAACAGTTTCGTGCCCTTACCCTCGGCCTTGTGCTCGTTCTGTGATGGAACTGCCAACAGTGGTGTTGTCTTTGGTACAAACTCACGCGCCCTCAGACTCTGTGTGCTCCTGTAGCCTGAAGGGCCAAGCTGAGACTCTTAGGTCACCTCAGTGGTAGAATGAAGCGGCGTTCATCAGAACGTTGACTTGATGTGTCCTGCTGTGTCCTCGTGAAGCCTTTTTTACAGTGTCAGTATTATTTTCATTATTTATAGATTTGTTGTGTATGAAAAATGTATTTGGATGTTTGTTCTGCTTCTTTTTTCCTATAAAACTTAAAATATCAACTGTCCCGCTGGTTCCTTGTTTAACCCTTTCAGCAGCTCACACCCGTCACAAACTCACCTGTTGCACAGGTTCAGGCCTAAACTCTCAGACCTGCTTCCTCCAGCAGGAGTGTGTGTGAGTTTTGCAGCTGCGCCTCTCAAGGGAGCGTCAAGGCGAGCTGGAAAATAAGAAATTGGCAGGAAGAAGCGAAGACGCGCCCTCGCTCAAGGACACGGGACTGACAAGGACACCTCTGGAGCGTCCACAGCCACTGACAGCCACCGACGGAGGGAGCGGCTGCAAACAGGGGGCCCGCGGAGCGATTGTGAGGGACGGTATGGCCCTGAGCCACACACACACTCGCGCGCACACACACGCACACACACACACACGGGTTTTATTAAACTCATAAATCAAGATGACGACAGACGGCGTCTCTGAGAGGAGACGGTCTGAGCAGGAGGGTTGGTGAAATGAAAACACTGGGGAGGCACGTGCACACACACACACACACACACGCTGACACACGCAAACCCCTGCAAGTCACTTCTCTTTGCACGATTCTCTTCTTTTTAAGAGAAGCTGAAAAGTACTCCAACCGACGCTGCTTTTCCTGTCTCACACACACACACACACACACACACACACACACTCACACACACACACATACACTCCTGCCCAGAAGTGTCCAGATGTTTGAGCAGACTCAAACTGATCCCCGGTGATTCCCCAAACGTGTTTTCCTGCAGGAAGAGGCCGATCGGCTTCACACTAAAGCGAACGTGAGAACATTGTTAGCGTTAGTGACTTCTGTGAGGGGGTGTGTGTGTGTGTGTGTGGGGGGGGTTAATGACAGGAGACGGGTCTGGTTGATACTCAGTGTTATATTTGATCATGGGTGAGTACTGTAGGCAGAAAACATCACAACATGATGCAGCACTTCAAACATACACGATGCAAGTCTCAGTTTAAATAGATATGTTCTGTATTCCGTAGAGCTCACTAACATCTGGCTGTAATATAATGTAAACGTAGCCAGAGAGCAACGACAAACAAGCAGCTACTTTATCTGCTGAGATACACTTTAAACTTTATAGAATATCATAGAAAATAAACACTGGCAAGTTACTCTCAGTATTAGTCTTAATAGTGCAAGTGCAGATGCAGTTAGGTCCAAGAGCAGGGTCGTCTCAGTACGTTACACAAAGATCAACAGTTACATCACTGCAGACGTGTTAATGCGTCCATGGGAGGACTCTGAAAACGCACGTCTCTTGTCCACACGGTCCATTAGTGTATCAAATGTACATCTTTGTACAGTCAATGAGAAGCACACAACTTAAAGGATGTTGGATTAGGCAACGATGACCATAAAGTACAAGCAAACACACGACAGTTCCTCTATTTTATACCAAATTCTTATTTTTGACGATAAGATTTTTGGATTTTCTTTTTTTTTCTTGGTGCTTCAAAGTTTGACTTGAGTCGACTTGTTCCATTTTTGATTCCGTTTCTTCTCAGGTTTGACCACAGTACCTTTGGAGCCAGTTCACAGATATGTTAATGCATCTACTGGCTGATTTGGTCTTTAGAGTCTTTAACGTGGCTCCAACGTGAGCTTTTGGTCAGAAACCTCTTGAAGAACTCAACCGGGCCGACGAGGTCAAAAAAAGAAGGAAATTAAGGCACTACGAGAGTCACCGGGACCACAGACAAGACACATTCAAGGTTTGATTCACGGAGCTTAAAGTGATGTAGTGGAGGTCCTACTGAGGGTCCGTCTGGTCCAAATAAATACCTTAACACGGGCTCTGAGGCACCTGCTGAGATAAAGGTCCACACACTCCTGTGAGCGTCTGCTGACCTGGTCCAAGTCCTGGAAACCAGTCTGTGGATCTCCCTCGCTAACGCGGAGCGGCACACCGGGACGAGGTCTTTTGAACGCGTTCGCCTGCAGCTGGGTTTGGTTCTGATGGGTGAGCGTCGCCGGGCTCGGACTGCGACGCCTCGTCGCTTCCCGTGTTCAGCAACTGAACACAGTCGCTTGTGATCCGTGAAGAGAGCGTTTTAACCCTCGGACCCTCGGACTGGAGGACCAGAGGACCGCGGGGTCGTTTCTGGTTCTGATTCCCGGTTTTCTCCAGAAGTCGTTAAACGAGCGCGGGATTAAATCCAGTTTTTCTTAAAGGAGTCGGACGGTTGCTGACCCTCAGGAGGCTGATGTGGGGGGCGTCGACGTTGAACCGGCTGTGGTTCGCTTCTGGAACCCGCCAATGCTCGCCAATGACGGCGGCGTCGGCCGGGGAGAGAGCGATCTCGCCTTGGCGGGCTGCGGCCGCACTGCTGCGACACCTGTACCTGAAGTAAACGTGGGTAGAGAGCCACAGCGGGGTCGGGGGGGCTCTGGAGACTCTCAGGGGGGGAGGGGGGGGGCGACGGCACCTCAGGAGCTGCCGTCCTGAGCGGGCAGCTCGGGGGGGGGCTTCCTCTGGCGGGGGGAGGTGGAGGAGCCCAGCTTGGTGGGGGAGGGGGAGGCGTTGGAGGAGGAGTCGCTGCTGCCGCCCTCAGACCCCGAGGACAGGTGGGGGACTGGGGGGCTCTCTTCCTCCCCAGAAAGCCCCCCTCCAGCACTCCCTTTTTCCTCGCCCCTCCGTCGGCCCTCAGCCCGTCCCCCCCCCCGCCGTCCCCGCCCCCCTCCTCCTGCTGGAAGAACACCTTCCTCCTCACGTCTCCACCAGGACTGTCAGGAGGCTGCCGGTGGAGCTCCTCGGCGCCGTAGCTGGCCGCCCTGCAGGCGCGGAACTCCGTGGCCACGCCCCTCCTCTCGCCGTCCTCCGGCCCCAACTCGCAGAGGGAGCGGCGGGCGTCGGGGGCGGGGCCAGGGGCGGGGCCCGGCGTGGACGCCGGACCCGCGCTGTCCAGCATTCCTCGACTCAGGCTGAAGTTCTGGAAGTCTCTGAAGGTGGAGACGGAAAACCCAGAATGATGGTCTGTGGGTCCCCCCCCGACAGGTAAACGCCCCGCCCCCCCCGAGCCTCGGCGCTCACCTGTAGCTGTTGAAGGACTCGGTGCGGCGGGCGCGGGCCAGCAGGGGGCTCTCCCTGTAGGGCCGCACCGCTCCGTACGTCTCCTGGGCCTCTGGGATGGGCTCTGGCGCCTGGAGCTGCAGGCTGGGGGACAGACGCTTCGGTTACCACAACACGGTGGGGGTCAGTCAGGTGGGCGGTCGTCGTGGCGACGACGCCGCCCACCTGTAATCTACTCGCCCGATCTTAAAGTGGATAAAAGACAATCACGCAGGGTCTCGTGTGGGTGAGCCCACCTTGAGCAGGACTCTCTGAGTCTGGTGTGGTGCAGCACGGAGGGGGCGGGGCTTATGTTGGGCGTGGCGCAGCGGGAGGCGCTGAGGTCGCACTGATCCAACAGCTGCAGCAGCTCCTCCTCTGTGGGACCTCCAACATCTGGAGACCAGAGCAGCGTCACACACACACACACACACGCACGCACGCACACACACACACACACACACACACCGCCCTGAGGGCTGCAGATGTGCTGCACACGCCCTCGTCTTCCTCACCCTCCCTCCTCCTCTCCTCCCCCTTGTTCGCCGTGTCCATGGCGGTCGTCAGGTCCCACATCTGGATGCTGCCGTTGCCGTGGCCGGTGAACAGGTAGCGCCGGGGCCTCGAGCCCATCCTGCTCGATCCCTCGCACTCGCGCACCATGAAACAGGAGATGGTTGTCCCGTCCACCGACTGCACCTCACAGATCCTGACGCACGCGCACACACACACACACACACACACACACACACACACACACACACACACACACACACACACACACACACACACACACACACACACACACACACACACACACACACACACACACACACACACACACACACACACACACACACACACACACACACACACACACACACACGCTGTAGCAGATGACCTCTCCTCAGACACGTCAGCAGCCGCTCAGACAAACCTCTTCCCCGTAGACGAGAGCCTCACGAACAGCTTGTTGGTGATGGGGATCACCTTCTGGATGAACACCTGCTGGTCGTCTCTCTCTCCAAACGGACCTGAGCCCAGAATAAAGCCTCCACGTCTGGTTGCTCAATTCGCCCCGACCTTCTAGACCAGGGGTCTCCAGGTCCCCCCAGGGGTCTCCAGGTCCTCCCTGGTCTAGAGGGTCCAGACCAGGGGTCTCCAGGTCCCCCCCAGGGGTCTCCAGGTCCCCCCAGGGGTCTCCAGGTCCCCCTCAGGGGTCTCCAGGTCCCCCCCAGAGGTCTCCAGGTCCCCCCCAGGGGTCCATGAGGCTGCAGGTTCTGGTCCAACCCAGCAGCAGCAGCACCAGACTGGACTCACTTCATCAACTCATCTGAGTCTTCAACAGCTGACTGGTCAAACTGGGTGAGCTGGACTGGTGGAACCAGAACCTGCAGCCTCACGGCCCCTCTGGGGGGGGTACAGACCCCTGGTGCAGAGCGCCCCCTCACCTATGTCGTTCCCGGAGCAGTAGCTGCCGTGGCTCTCCGTCTCCTCCAGGGACAGGATCTTGAAGGAGGCCAGGGGGGTGGAGCCTGGCTGGGTGGAGATCATCCCTCTGAAGCGGGTCACCGTCCACGTTCGGACGTGGTTGTTGTCGGCGCACACTGACGCACAGAACGACACAGACGAGTGAGAGGCGGGTCCAGGCCCCCCCCACACCCCCCCCCCTCACCTGAAACCAGATGTTTCTCCGACAGCATGATCTTGGTGACGGGGCTCCTGTGAACGGTGAAGGTCTGGAAGAGCTGGGGGCCCGACCCCACCGTCTCCGGGTGCTGGACGATCACCCTGACGGCGCCGCTGCTGGTCCCGTAGGCGATCTCTATCCAGTTGCCGCTCACGCCTGAGGGGGGGGTCGGGGGGGTCAGAGCATGAAAGGCCTCCTGGAGGAAGAGGTTGAAGGAGCACTCACTGGTCTTGGGCGTGAGGTAGACGGACAGTGCGGTGATGGCGTCGTTGGAGGAGTCGTGGTAGAGCTCCGTCACCAGAAGGTCGTTGTCCTTCATTCTGAGAGGAAACTTCTGCATGTCTGAGAACAGTGAGAAGTCTATTAAAGTCAGCAAAGTCTGAGAAGTCACACACACACACACACACACACACACACACACACACACACACACACACACACACTCCCACTGAGGTCACCATGTGTGTGTAGAGTCATGATGTTTACCGATGTAGTAGATGGAGCCATTGTTGCAGCCCAGGAGGAGGAAGGATCCAGCTGTGTCACAACTGGTAATGGGAACCACATCTTGAACCTTAACCACAAACACACACACACAGACAGACAGACACAAACACACAGAGACAGACACAAACACACACACACACAGAACATACGATATTGATGCTGTTTTGTGTAAACACCTTCGTTAAACGGTTCAAACGTTCACTGATGTTCCACCTTAATGATGACTCACCGCGTAAGAAGGAAAAATAAAACATGGAGAATCATCTCACTCTCACACACACACACACACACTCACTCTCACACACACACACACCCCTACCTGCCAGTGTTGTGTAACAGCGTTCCACACTCCGACCTTCCCCGTGTGGCTCGTGGCCACCAGCTGGTTCCCGATAAAGAAGAGGTCGTCCACGGGGACGCCCAGGCTGAAGACGCCTGAGGGACAGACGTTCACGTCGTAACAACACACACGCCGTTTGGCGCCGTTAGGCGGCGTTTGTCGGACCTCGGAACGGCGGCGACAGCTTACCTATCTCGTTACCACTGCCGCCGTCCTGGATGCTCCAGAGGATGATGCTGCTCTCGGAGGCAGCGGCCACCATCTTGTCCTTGTCGCCGTGGGGACCGCCGACCACCTTGGCGTTGAGGGCGATGCGCTCGATGGTCCAGTCCAGGTAGGGGGAGGAGAAGACCTGCTGCCAGCCGGAGGACTCCTTTATCCTGGTGGCCACAAGGGAAGAGCAGAGGAGTGAACCCGCCCTGATCAAAGCCCCATGCCTTTGATCCCCGTTACCTGTAGCAGATGACGAAGTGAGCGTAGGCTGCTACGATCCAGTTGTGGTGTCCCGCTATGATCAGCACCTTCCTGGGATCAACAACCGGACCTGCGCACACACACACACACACACACACACACACACACACACACCACACACACACACACACACACACACACACACACACACACACAAACACACAAACACACAGTCTGCTCTCCTCTGAACTAGGCAACACTGGTAGATGCAGCTTTAATGTGCACACACACACACACACACACACACACACACGTCTTGACTCACCCAGTCTGCCGTCTTCTCCTCCGGGTGAGTCAGAGAGCGAAGGGTGAGGAGGGCCGCCCACCCGGGCGAAGCCCTCGGCTCCGATCGACCCGGGCCTGGAGTCAGAGGAGCAGCAGGACGCGGCGGACGCGGGGCTCGACGTGCGGGCGGGGACGGCTGTCGGGGGGAAGGTAGGGGGAGGTAGGGGGAGAGGAGGGGGGAGAGGAGGGGGAGGGAGCTCGGTTTAGAGACGAGAACATGTGAACGTTCAAGAGGAAGAGCTTCATCGGGTTTCACCTGGAGGAGGCAGGTAGCCGTGGAAGAGAACGCTCCCGCAGGACGAACGGTCCAGCTCCTCACACAGCACCAGGCGGCGGACTGCACACACCACACACACACACACACACACACACACACACACACACACACACACACACACACACACACACACACACACACACACACACGCAGAGCAGGAGAGTTCAACACAGCTAGCTGCTGTAACCACAGCGCGACTACAGACACCATCTCCACGTTAGAACCGACCGACTGCTTCCTGTTTTTGTGCTGCGACTAAATCTGCGTGATCACCCCCCCTCTCCCCCCTCCTCCCCCCCACCCCCCCCTCAAACGTCGGGCGTAGCGCAGCACAATGCAGGGAAGTAACAAACACTGACGGGAAGACAAACGGCTCCACAGCAGGAGGGTCCACCTGAGCCGCGCGAGGCCCAAGCGCCACCTTGATCTTTTCAGAGCCCCCTAAAGCGTCTTTGATGTCCACACGCACCTAAAGGAGTTATCCCATAAAACTCTGCTTCGTGTCGCAGGACGCTGATGTTGATGCCCCTACAGAGGAAAAGCCACGCTGGTTAAAACGGGTCCGTCCGCCCTCCGGGAGAGGCGGCGTGGGGGGGGGTTTACCTCAGGTCCAGCTCTTTGGTGCGCAGGAAGTTCAGGATGGGGGCGAAGGCCGTGGGATCTCTGTCGATGAAGATCTGGAAACGAGACCGACAGATCAGCCGGGGGGGGCTGGTCAAGTGGGTCAGAGCGCTCGTCTCCAGTCGTCTGGAGCGCTCCAGCGCCGCTCATCTATTATTAACTCAGACGCTCCCAAGCCCCCCCGGAAGCAACAGAGGCCGTACTCACAGCGCCCGTCTCGTCCCGGAGGGTGGAGATCCTCCCGCTCAGCAAGCTGGAAAACAGGAGCGCAGCGCTTCATCAGACCTGGGGGGACACGAGGGGGCGTTCCTGACGCTCAGCTGGCGTCGGACCACGAGCGCGGATGGGCGCTCCATCACGGAGCTGTGGTATGCGCCCTGCCCCGGTCAGCTGTCTGGGTGCAGCGGGGGGGGGGGGCGCCGTCTGTCCCGCTGACCACACCTACGTGACCCAGCAGATCCACCGGGGGGGGGGGCGGGGGGGCTGCACCCTGAAACAGCGCTCATCAGCCCAGGGAGAGGCTTTAGACAGAGACACCGATACACCTCGTCCTCATCCATTATGCACTTGGGTGTGTTGGTTCAACTACAGTCTCACACACACACACACACTCTCACACACACACACACACACACACACACACATTCTCACACACACACACTCACACACACACACTCGAGACCTTGACCTGGTTCCTCTAGAACTTCATTCTAGACACAGGAGGACAAGCCTAGTTTAATTTGGACTCTCGTGGGGGGGGCAGGAAGGCAGTTCATATTAATTCTCTGGGTCTTTAAAGAAGCTACGTGGAGGAGTCGTGCAGACGTCTGCTCCGACCAATGAGCAACAGCTGGAACATCCAGGACGTGTGCCCCCCCCCGCCCAGAACCAGCTCAGCTCTCCTGCATGCAAATGTTCTGGTTCTGGACAAACCTGGAGAAGAACGAGTCCGGGATCCACGTCAGGGTCTGTCTGGAGGTGCTGAACCTGAGGGACACGAAGAGCATCACAACACGGCCAGAGGGGCTCTGATCATCACCAGGGTGGGGGGGGGTCGAGGCCCGGGGGTCGTGGGTGGGGAAGCAGCGGGGATGGATGACTTCCAGCCACTTGGAGTCTTCGTGGCTGCGTCGGCTCGTCCGAGCCGCAGCTGCTTCCTCATGCACGGACCTCTGCAGCTGCAGGACGACCCCCCCCCCTCCCCCCGACCCCCCCGGAGCACTCACCGCGTCCCCCCGACGTTCAGCTGGATGATGTCCCCCATCCCGGGGCTTGAGCTGCCGCCGTTCGCAGCCATGGATGCAGGAGAACACGCCTGCGTTAGCCGTCAGGAGGCTATCTGCTAACGTGCTCCAGACCCCCCCCTTCCCTCCCGACCCCCCCCACCACAAAACAGCCTATATCCCACCTATGGCAGCCTCGGCGGCGTCGCCCATAGTCGTGGGCAGGCAGGAACAGGGGTCTTGTTGTGAGCAGGGCGGCCACAAAGGCAGCCTTTATGTCCCAGCGGGCATGTTCGCATCCCTCCTGGACCCGAGACGTCCAGCGTCAAACAGCTGTGCGAGCGACGCCGAGGGGAGGCGAGATGAACACCCGCGCCGGACTTCCGCTTTCGTTCGGCTCCGCTTTCATCGCTTCGTGTTGATATTTTGCGCCTACGTTATCTGTAGATAAATTTCCCAACATCAGTAAACAGTATATAACTCATCTGTATGGTTGATTAAGGGTGGAGTTTGGGGAAGGGCAGAATAATGTGTATAGGGAGCTTTTTTGCCAAACAATTCAGCGCGGAGGGGAACTATCTTGAACGCGTCGGCGCTCACGAGAACCCACCAAAATAAAAGCTCAAATGTGCTGAAACCACGGATAAAAACGTGAAGTTCGCTTTAAGAGTACACACAAACTTACACTTCCAATGGAGGCAGGACTTTTGTTTCCTTTAATTTAAAAAAACAATGTTTGAACCCAACCCCCTCGAGAGACCTCAACTATGCAGCGACGAGATCACACGGCCCCGCCTCGTTAAAGTCGCGTTATTATTTATTATTTATCTCAAAGGTGCAGCAGGTTCTCTGTTTTATTACATTTTCTGTGCATCCGTGTCCTTTGTCGGAGCGTTTAAAGACCCCCCCCCCGGGCCGGCCCCTCCCACCGGAGCTAACAGGCTGCAGCTTCAGCGGCTCTTCCAGGACGGTCCTTCCCCGGTCACACGTCTCTTCTCGGCGGCCCCGGTGAGCCCGGCCGCCCCTGGAGGTCCGATCAGCGGTGAGTCCAGCGGTCCCGGGGGGGGGGCAGCCTCCTTTTAGCCCGGTAGCCTGAGGGGGGGGTTCAGCCGTGGAGGCTGAACTTTAACTTTAACTTCAACTTTTAAATGAAGGCCCCCGGGGGGGGGGGGGGTCCGGGGTCGATGCAGGACCCCCCCGGACCTCCCCCCCACCGGGACAGCTGTGCAGAGGGGGGCAGAGGTTAACAAGGTGGTCTGGTTCGGTCAGGTATGGAGGGATGACCCCCCCGGGGACCGCAGCACCAGCTCGGGGCTTCTGACCGACCGGGATGTCCGAGGGGGGGGGCGGCTCCGGGGGGAGAGGGGCCCGGGGCCCCAGCACACCTGTCCGGGCCCCCCCAGCAGGGCCCGGGGGAGGCCCCCCTGCATGGGGGGGCCACGGAGGACGAGGAGAGCGACGACGAAGAGGTCCTGGAGGAGAGCCCCTGCGGCCGCTGGCAGAAGCGCAGAGAGGAGGTGAGGCCGCCCCCCCCCGCTGGGGGCCCCCCCAGGCTCGTTCAGACTGACCTGCACCCACAGGTGAACCAGCGCAACGTCCCCGGCATCGACAACGCCTTCTTGGCCATGGACACCGAGGAGGGGGTGGAGGTGGTCTGGAACGAGGTCACGATCTCTGAGAGGAAGAACTTCCAGGAGCTGGAGGTGAGACCCTCGGTAACCCTCGGTAACAGACCCTCAGTAACAGACCCTCGGTAACCCTCGGTAACAGACCCTCGGTAACAGACCCTTGGTAACCCTCGGTAACAGACCCTTGGTAACAGACCCTCTGTAACAGACCCTTGGTAACCCTCGGTAACAGACCCTCAGTAACAGACCCTCGGTAACAGACCCTCAGTAACAGATCCTTGATAACAGACCCTCTGTAACAGACCCTTGGTAACCCTCGGTAACAGACCCTCAGTAACAGACCCTCGGTAACAGACCCTCAGTAACAGACCCTTGGTAACAGACCCTCTGTAACAGACCCTTGGTACCCCTCGGTAACAGACCCTCGGTAACAGACCCTCGGTAACCCTCGGTAACAGACCCTTGGTAACAGACCCTCGGTAACAGACCCTTGGTAACCCTCGGTAACAGACCCTCGGTAACAGACCCTCGGTAACCCTCGGTAACAGACCCTTGGTAACCCTCGGTAACAGACCCTCGGAGACCACCTCTTGGTAACAGACCTTGATTACAGACCCTCAGTAACAGACCCTCGGAGACTGACCCTCGGTAACCCTTGGTAACCCTCGGTAACAGACTCTCAGTAACAGACCCTCAATCACCCTCAGTAACCAGCCCTTCCTAACCAACCCTCACTAACCCTGGGTACCAGAGCCTCGTAACCCTCGGTGACCGACCCTCACTAACTGTCGGTAACAGACCCTCGGTAACCGTCACTAACCCTGGGTAACCCTTGGTAACAGACCCTCGGTGACCGACCCTCGGCTGTGATCGTGCAGTAGATAGAGTCGACGGCTTTCTCCATCAGATTTGGTTTCTCCTCCAGGAGAAAGTGAAGGCGGTGTTTGACAACCTCGTCCACCTGGAACACGCCAACATCGTGAAGTTCCACAAGTACTGGGCCGACACCACCGACAGCCGGGCCAGGGTGAGCGCGGGCGCCCCCCCCACCCTCGTGGGGGAAATATGGCTTTTATTACGTTTGTGGAGACATAGTGGGTAATTGGAGTCAGCAGACGTCCCAGTGAGTGAGATAAGAGCGTGGCCACGCGCCCTCTGTCTCAGGTGATCTTCATTACCGAGTACATGTCGTCAGGGAGCCTGAAACAGTTCCTGAAGAAGACCAGAAAGAACCACAAGACTATGAATGAAAAGGTAAACGTGAGGACCCCTGTCCCCTCTGGGCTGGCCGTGTGTGTCCTGAGGGCCCCTCTGATGAGGTGTGTGTGTGTGTGTGTGTGTGTGTGTGTGTGTGTGTGTGTGTGTGTGGTCCCACAGGCTCTGAGGAGATGGTGCACACAGATCCTGTCAGCTCTTAAGTGGGTTCCCTCCTCGAGAGCGTTCAATTCGGCGCGCTCGCCGTTGCTCACCCCCTAACAACCCCCCCCGGCCCTCCCCCGGCCCTTCTGTCTCTGCTCCCCCGCAGTTACCTGCACTCCTGCGACCCCCCCATCATCCACGGCAACCTGACCTGTGACACCATCTTCATCCAGCACAACGGGCTCATCAAGATCGGCTCAGGTACGACGAGCTAACGAGGGTAAAACACGCCCGTAGAGGACGGAGGTAACTCGGTCCCGGTCGACCAGAGCGATGCCGCGGCCCGGGGGGGGTACACGTAGATGTTTACATGTCAAATCTAAATCTAAATCTGGGCCTTTTGCCCTTCAAAATAAACTTCCACGTCTGTTTTTTACTCATTTTGATGCTTTTGGTGCTCAAGTGACCGAGATGTAACCCAGAGACTCTGGTCCTTTTTCAAAATAAAAGACTGTTCAGACTCAGATAATAAACACAACGGAAATAATCAATTATTTCTTGGCGGCCCCATACCGTTTGATCCACGGACCAGTACGGGTCCCCGCCCCGGGGGTTGGGGACCACTGAGTTAGGGGACTCCAGGTGAGTTTCTTCAGGAACCACGTGGGCTCGTCGATGTTCCCCCTGACCCCAGACCCGCCTGTGCTCTCGCCCGCAGTCGCTCCAGACGCCATCAACAGCCACGTGAAGACGTGTCGCGAGGAGCAGAGGAACCTGCACTTCTACGCTCCGGAGTACGGAGGTAGGCCCGCTCTTGGGCGGAGCTTGGGTTCACGCCTCCAGATGTGCGCGGCGGTGGAGATCCGGTCTAACTCCCGTCCGCTGTGTGGGGGTTTCTCACGACATCGTCCGCACGTTTTCCCTCGTTTCAGACGATGATGCCACCACGGCCGTAGACATCTACTCCTTCGGCATGTGTGCTCTGGAGGTGAGACCCGTCCTGTCCGACGGCCTCAGCGGCGTCGCGGTAGTTTGTGTCAACGCATGTGCTGATGCGCGTAGATGGCGCTCCTGGAAATCCACGGGAACGGGGAGTCGTCTTACGTGTCTCAGGACGCCGTCAGCAACGCCATCCAGCTGCTGGAGGACCCGCTGCAGAAGGTGGGCATCCCGAAGGGTCCTGTCGGATAGAACCTGACTGTGCGTGTGTGTGTGTGTGTGTGTGTGTGTGTGTGTGTGTGTGTGTGTGTGTGTGTGTGTGTGTGTGTGTGTGTGTGTGTGTGTAGGAGCTGATCCAGAGGTGCCTTGAGAGCGACCCCAGCTCGAGGCCCACGGCCAGAGAGCTCCTGTTTGACCCAGCTCTGTTTGAAGTCCCGCTGCTCAAGCTGCTGGCTGCACATTGTATCGTCCGTCACCACTGTGAGTGTAAACGCGCACTCACACACACACACACACACACACACACACACACACACACACACACACACCTGTTCTCTGGTACAGATAAAATAAGAGTGATGTGTCGCCACAGCCACTGTGGTCATGAACGTTTGTTATCGTGCAGACGTGATCCCCGAGAACGCCCTGGAGGAAATCACCAAGAACCTGGATCCCAACCTGGTCGTCGCCGAGATGAAAGAGGACGTTCAGCTCAAGTGAGGGGCAGAACGTCCACAGCGTGACGTCGGCTGGATGCAGAACAAACATGATTATGAGTTCAGACGCTCCGCTGGCTGCTGACAGACCTCAACTGAAACTCCTCGCTGATTTGATTTGGGGCTCTAACTTGTCCGTGACGTAACATTCTAAGGGCACATGTGTGTTTCCAGGCTTTCACAGTTCCCTGCCTTGGAGCTTGATAAGTTCCTGGAAGATGTGAGGTAAGAAGACAAAAGCGCTCTGAGCTCTGACCACCAGGGGGTGGTATCGGCCCACCTGGCTGCTGGCTGTGTTCATAATTATTTTAGTGTCGTTATAATTTATAATGTCTATAATGTTTGTTACATTTGTTATAATGTCTAACAAATGTAACAAACCCCCAAAATATGATTTAAGTTGAAATCACCATCCTGAAAATTAAATTTATGAGACTATAAAATGGTGTAAATACATTAAATTTTCTTCAAGACCCAGCCCATTAGACCCGTCTGTCCTTCACCTCCTCTTCCTCTTCCTCCTCTTCCTCCTCTCTGTGAATCCCTTCTGTTCATTCGCCTCTCGTTTCTTGTGAATCAGAAATGGCATCTATCCGATGACGGCGTTTGGCCTCCCCAGCCCTCGGAAGCCTCGGCAGGAGGCGGTCAAATCCCCGGTGGTGGTCCCGTTGGTCAAGCCCCCCACCCCTGAACCCGCAGAGCTGGAGACACGGCGGGTGAGCCACGCCCCTCGTGCCGCGGTCTGCCGCGCGATACGCACGGCTGGGAGTGACGCGCATGTGTTCACACTCTACAGGTTGTTCAGGTCCAGTGTCACGTTGAACCTTTTGAGGAGGGATCAAAGTTTCATGTGAGTGTCTTTTATGATGATGATGATGATGATGGTGATGATGGTGATGATGGTGATGATGATGGTGATGGTGATGATGGTGATGATGATGGTGATGATGATGATGGTGATGGTGATGATGGTGATGATGGTGGTGATGGTGATGATGATGATGATGGTGATGATGGTGATGATGATGATGGTGATGATGGTGATGGTGGTGATGATGATGATGACGGTGATGATGGTGATGATGATGATGGTGATGATGGTGATGATGATGGTGATGGTGGTGATGATGATGATGATGATGATGGTGATGATGGTGATGATGGTGATGATGATGATGGTGATGATGGTGATGGTGATGATGGTGATGATGATGGTGATGATGGTGATGGTGGTGATGATGATGATGATGGTGATGATGGTGATGATGATGATGGTGATGATGGTGATGGTGGTGATGATGATGATGACGGTGATGATGGTGATGATGGTGATGGTGATGATGATGATGGTGATGATGGTGATGATGGTGGTGATGATGGTGATGGTGATGATGGTGATGATGGTGGTGATGATGGTTGATGATGATGATGGTGATGATGGTGATGATGATGGTGATGATGGTGATGGTGGTGATGATGATGATGATGATGATGATGGTGATGATGATGGTGATGATGGTGATGGTGGTGATGATGATGATGATGATGATGGTGATGATGGGGTGAGAGGATGGTGATGATGATGGTGATAATGATGATGATGATGGTGATGGTGATGATGATGATGATGGTGATGGTGATGATGATGATGATGGTGATGATGATGGTGATGATGATGATGATGGTGATGATGGTGTGAGAGGATGGTGATGGTGATGGTGATGGTGGTGATGATGATGATGATGATGATGATGGTGATGGTGGTGATGATGATGATGATGGTGATGATGATGATGGTGATGATGTGTGATGAGGATGGTGATGATGGTGATGATGATGATGGTGATGATGATGATGGTGATGATGATGATGGTGATGGTGGTGATGATGATGATGTGATGATGATGATGATGGTGATGATGGTGATGATGGTGATGGTGATGGTGTGAGAGGCTGCTCCTGCTCCCTCCCTGGAATAACTCTCCTCTTCTCTGTTTCTCGTGCTTCAGCTCACGTTGTTGCTGAAACTGGAGGACAAACTCAACAGACATCTAAGCTGTGACATGTTTCCCAGTGAGTCTCTCAACCCCCCCCACGTGACCGCGTCTCCAAAGCGCCCCCCGTTCTCTCGCCCTGATGTTCCATCACAGCAGCGTACGCCGTCACCGCGTTCATTACAGCTGACAGACAAAACTGGAGTGACGGGTATTTTATGACATGTTACAGATGATTGGTGCCTCCTCGAGGCACGACCTGGATGAGGAGCAATTAAGAGATTAGGGGTGATCCTCTGTGTGTGTGTGTGTGTGTGTGTGCGCGCCCACCTGTCTTCTTGATTTGTGCCTGTCCGTCTCAAACCGTATGAAAGCATGACTTCAGGAAGAGTCGATCTCTTTGAGGCCGGGGTCGGGGGCTCCCGTCCAGGCTTGTTTGTTGTTTTACGCCGTAGGACATTTGGACGCTTGTCTCCCTCGGGACACTTTAGACTCGCCCACGAGGTTCGGAGGGAGGTTCAGTCTCACCCCAAACAGCCTTTCATCGCACGCCGCCTCTCCACCAGCGAGATGGCGTCGTGATGAGCAGAGAGGCGTTAAACTGAGTCTCGTTCAAAAGTCTCAAAAAGGTTTTTAATTTAATGCAGCATAAATGAAAAAGAAACCAGCTGTTGTGTTGGAATCGTGTGTGTGTGTGTGTGCGTGTGTGTGTGTGTGCGTGTGTGTGGGTGTGTGTGAGCGTGTGTGTGCAGGAGCATGTGTGACTGGTGTGTATAATGTTACTGGTGTGTGGGGAATGTCTGGCCCGTGGAACACTGGCTGACAGCTGTCACCTCCTACATCAAGATCGTCTTCCAGGCTTTCGACTCTCTCTCTCACACACACACACACACACACACACACACATACACACACACTGTAGGGCGCCACATCTACGCACCAGGACACACACTAGTATCTCAGAGATGCCCCCCCCACAGATATCTGGGATATTCTCTAAAGCTTCTTATCAGCACACCAAAGTCAAACAACAGCGTTATCACTGTGTGACTGTAACTAACGGTTACTGTAACTAAGTAACTGTAACTGAGTAACTGTAACAGGGCTGTAACTGCTGTTCTGCTGGTTTCTGAGTAAACTGCTGAACCCTCTAACTAACGTTGGGTGAGCCATTACTTTAGTTTTGTCCTGGCTCGGTTATAAATGATCAGCCAGGTTAAGACCAGCAGACCGTGAGGACGAGGACGTGCACATGCTTAGGGTGTGTGTGTGTGTGTGTGTGTGTGTGTGTGTCAGTGTCAGATAGTCCAAGGCAGCTGCACTTCAGCGTCCTGACACCAGCAGGCCTGAAGAATCTTTCGATCTGTTCCGGACCGTTGAACACGACGAGCTGACTTTAAATGACAAAACTAAAGATGGTTTACATGCGGGGGGGGTCTAAACGCCCTCGTCCTCACCTGGCGAGGACGAGGAGCTGATGTTTAGGCGATGAAGGGCTCTTGATCTGCGCTTGTGTGTGTTTCAGATGAGAGCGTGCAGGAGTTGGCTGGAGAGCTGGTGGAGCTGGGCCTGATCAGTGAGGTGGGTGTTCAGGTGTGTGTGTGTGTGTGTGTGTGTGTGTGTGTGTGTGTGTGTGTGTGTGTGTGTAAGAGCCTCCTACCTCCACAGGTACTTGTGCCCCCCCCTCCGCACCAGTGGTCTCAAGTGTCATTTCCGCCCCTGCTGTCTGACGTCACCCCGCCCCCCCCCCTCCTGAAGGGCTGAGGTTCGGAGCCCTGAACTAAATCTGGTTTGTTCTCTCCACAGATGGACCGAAGCAAAGTCGCCTCCCACCTACAAGAAACCTTCAGCCAAGCGTTTCAATAGCAGCCCCCCGTGTATTTAACCCACTCAGATTATTTATGAACTCACTTGATGTGTTGGTGTTCCTCTACTAAACCTTTGGTGTCATCGTTATATTTTTGGGTATGACGGGTTTACATTTCCTGACGCACACGAACGATGGCTGGACTTTGGGGGCACAGCCCCCCCCCCCCATAACCCCGCCCCCATAACCTCCCCCCCAGAGTTGGAGTTTCATCGACGCTGACGAGGAAGCCCTGCGTCATTGTGCCGTGTTTACGAGACGTCTCTGGTCTGAGGGGACCGCTGGGACCCAACCAGGCCATGACGGGACCCCCCCCACCACGTCCTCACAAGTGCAGTTACTCCCCTCAGCTCCTGAGCCCAGTTGTGTCTCCCAGCTGGTACTGGTGGTACTGGTGGTACTGGTGGTACTGGTGGTACTGGTGTTTCCCTGGGACCCCCCGGATGAACACTGGAGGTCAGAGGGGGGGTCCTCCTCCCGCCTGAAGCTGCTGTGAACCCTCCTGATTGCTGATTGTCGTTTCTCACCGTTCTCGTCTCGCGCTCGCCCCAGCGAGTCGTCCCGCTCCGCGTTGGTCGTTTTTATCCCCTCTGAGTTGTTCTGCTCTCGAACACGTGGCGGGACGACACGAGGCCCCTCCGCCTCATTTCTCCTCTCCGAACGTGTCTTCGATCCAGTTCCCTCGGCTCCACGGCTGTGGGGGGGGGGGCCAAGGGGTGGGGTGGGGGGCTCTGACAGGTCGGCCTCGGTTCCCTCGCTCGGTCCTGCTCGGGCTTGTCCCGAAGATGCTTGGCTGACGTCTGGGCTCGGATCTCTCCTGGGGAGCCGTGCCACACCTGAAGGCTCAAAGAGCACCTGAAGGGACCTGAGGTCACCCCCCCCTTCCTCACCCCCCGTTCCTCACACACACCCCCGTTCCCCCCCCTTAACACTGGTTTATTTTCTTATTTTCTATTTTTTATACATCAGCTGATTTCCAAAGCTTCAAATGTCGACCTTGAGAATCTGTGTCTGTGTGTGTGTGTGTGTGTGTGTGTGTGTGGGTGTGTGTGTGTGTGTGTGTGTGTGGTGCCCCCCCCCAGGCCGTATATTTTATATTTTCTTATGTGAGGGTGTTAAATAAAGCTGTGTGTGCAGACTGGCTGCTGCGCCTTCCTTCCCTTTCCGGCCCCGCCCCCCCCCGCAGGTGAGTCTCAGGTGCGTCAGAGCGGAAGTGTCCTGCAGGTCCGGACTTTGTCCGCGGGGCTGCAGCAGCATGTGTCTGTTCGGTGAGTTCACCAAAGCGGGTGTACCGGGTGTACCGGGTGTACCGGGTGTCCCCGCAGCTCCGGACGCTCATAACGATCTTGTCGGGCGGCGGTGGTCGCGTTTGGACACCCTGGACACGTTAACGGGACACTAACGTCACTAACGCGCGTCAGAAACGAACGATCCGCTTCGGCTCGCGATGATCAAAGTTCACAAAACGCAGTTAAGAAGGAATATAACCGGAGAAACGAGCGGGTTTAGACGCGTGTGTAGAACAGTCCCCAAGCGGGTAGGCCCGAAGGAGTGGAGGATCGAGTCCTTTGTTCTCTTTGAAGTCTACAAAATGTCCCGTTGTGTTAAAAATACGTCATTTAAATACTTTTAATTATTTACTAAATAAACCAGACCGAGATTTATAAAGAAGAAACGTTATTTCCGGGACACTAAGAATTCTTCTGTGGAGACGGTCGATGCTCAGGTGTGTGTGTGTGTGTGTGTGTGTTCGTGTGTGTTCGTGTTCGTGTTCGTGTGTGTGTTCGTGTTCGTGTTCGTTCTGGGTATGTGTGTGTTCGTTCTGTGTGTGTGTGTGTGTGTGTGTTCGTGTGTTCGTTTTGGGTATGTGTGTGTGTTCGTTCGTTCGTTCTGTGTGTGTGTGTGTGTGTGTGTGTGTGTGTGTTTGTGTTCCAGACCGGGACCGGGGGCCCAGGAAGTTGATGCGGGCCGGGCTGACCCTCATCCTGGTGGGTCACATCAACTTCATCCTGGGCGCCATCGTCCACGGCAGCGTGCTGCGCCACATCTCCAACCCCGGCGCCCACGTGACCACCGAGTACACGCTGGCCAACGTCATCTCCGTCACCTCGGGGCTGCTGGTGAGGGCGCCGCCCGACCCCACGCCTGGGGTGACGCACGACTTCCTCCGGTCGCCCGGCGCTGAGCGTGTTTGTGCGAGAGCCGCGTTCTGGACCCGGTCCAGGAGTCGCTGGAGGGCCGTTACCAGACCAGCAGCTGCTGGGGGAGACGGGACCTCCGGGGGCCTCATGGGGCCTGGTGGGGGCCTCATGGGGCCTGGTGGGGACCTGGTGGGGGCCTCATGGGGCCTGGTTGGGGCCTCATGGGGCCTGGTGGGGGCCTCATGGGGCCTGGTTGGGGCCTGGTTGGGGCCTGGTGGGGCCTGGTGGGGGCCTCATGGGGCCTGGTTGGGGCCTGGTGGGGCCTGGTGGGGGCCTCATGGGGCCTGGTGGGGGCCTGATGGGGGCCTGGTGGGGCCTGGTGGGGGCCTCATGGGGCCTGGTTGGGGCCTCATGGGGCCTGATGGGGCCTGGTGGGGCCTGGTGGGGGCCTGGTGGGGGCCTCATGGGGCCTGGTGGGGGCCTGGTGGGGCCTGATGGGGCCTGGTGGTCCTAGTGGGGACTGACTGGTCCTGGGGCCCGATAGTCCTAATGGGGCCCTGACAGGGCCTGATCGGGGCCTAACTGGTCCTGGTGGGCCCTGACTGGGGCCTGATGGGTCTTGATGGGTCCTAGTGGGTATCACCAGGTCCTGGTGGGGCCCTGATGGGTCCTGGTGGTCATGATGGGTCCTAGCTGGTCCTAACTGGTCCTGGTGGGTCCTAACTGGTCCTGATGGGTCCTAACTGGTCCTAACTGGTCCTAACTGGTCCTAACTGGTCCTGGTGGGTCCTAACTGGTCCTGATGGGTCCTAACTGGTCCTAACTGGTCCTGGTGGGTCCTAACTGGTCCTGGTGGGTCCTAACTGGTCCTGGTGGGTCCTAACTGGTCTGGTGGGTCCTAACTGGTCCTGGATGAGTAATTAATCGCAGCTTTGATGTTCAAAAGGGAAGCTGCTGTGGGTCTGAGGTGTTCTCGTGTCCTTTGAAGCAGGATTAGTGGAGGCGGATCCTCCATAATTGAACCCTTTTATGTGTGAAACCTGAAACAAATCTTTTAACCTCTTTTTTTTAACTCTGACCTCAGAGCATCGTCACTGGGATCACCGCCATCTTGATGTCGAGGAACCTCCGCGTGAAGAAGCTGGTGAGATTTGGCTTTGATCTCCTTGATCTTGATCCCCCCTCACCGCCAACCGCCAACCTCTGTGTTCCGGCGCCTCCGCAGCAAGTGGGGCTCGCCGTGGGCTCGCTCCTGAACGCCCTGCTGTCGGCGGCGTGCTGCGTCGGCGTGCTGCTGGCCATCGGCCTGACGGTCGCCTACGACGGCCAGGGCCTGATGCTGGGGTGCAACGGCACGGGGACGCCCGTCAGCGCCCGCTCCCCCGTCAGCGCCCGCTGCCCCTTCGACGCCACGCGCATCTACGTAAGTCTGCCCGCGCCCCCCAATCTGGGATTACCTGTTAACCCCCCCCCAGGACACCGCCCTCGCCCTGTGGGTCCCCTGCTCCATCCTCTCGGCCTTCGAGGCGGCGTTGGCGGCGTGGTGCTTCGTGGTCGGGCTGGGGCTCCTGGGGCTGGCGCCCTGCGTGAGGAGCTACATCAAAGAGCAGGTGTGTGTCTTTGATCCCCACGGCGCGCACGCCCGATGCTTGTGTCACCTGACCACCCCCCTCCAGTTTGAAGACGCCTTCGAGGGGTCGTCCCACAACCAGCGCCTGATCGTGGGACGCTCGAACCCCGACGCCTGAGCGGTCCCTACGGGCGAAACGGGCACCGCCGCGCCCGCATGGAGCGTTTTGGGGGACCCGGCGACGTCGCTGGCTTTTGTCTTTCAGCAGGAAGAACGTTTTCACTCGCGGTCGGAGCTCTCGCTTCAGGAGTGTCTTAGACGCTTCTCGATCGCTCCACCGGCGTTCGTCACCTCGGTGACGTTGGTCGTCGACAGTCTCTAAATTTCAACAGTTACAGAAACGCTAATGAGGCATCTCGTGTTCGCTTAATTTAAATGCGTGTTTGTCGCTCGACGTAGGAGCAACTGGGCCTTTGATGTAAATAATTGATCAGATTTGTTGAAGTACTTTTAAATAAATTAGGACAGTATTTGTTTTCACTTAAAATGAAGTTATAAGATAATAGAGGAACCACGATAACACAAATGTGCTTTAACCTTAAAATGCAGTATAATTACTTTAATAGGATGTGTGTGTGTGAGTGAGTGTGTGTGTGTGTGTGTGTGTGAGTGAGTGTGTGTGTGGGGCTGTCAGGCATTAAGAGGTTAGTGATATGTACTGTAGATATGTAGGCCAACTGCCTTTAACCCAGACACTCCCCCACACACACACTCAACTCTCCCACACACACACACACACTCACTCTCCCACACACACACTCACTCTCCCACACACACACTCAACTCTCCCACACACACACACACACTCACACACTCACAGAATCAGATCAGCCATGAAACTGTTAATCTGATGTCCTGCTCAATTGTGCGGAAGGGAATCATGGCACGCCATCCTGATCCGGGCCTGTGAGGGTAAATATTGACATCATGCTGACAGATGCAGCCACAACACAACACACCACAACACACCACAACACAACACACCACAACACACCACAACACGACACGACACAACACGACACGACACAACATCTCTGCAGGACTTTGAACCGCCGACGGGACAAATCTGTCAAATAACCTGAATTGGGCGCACAAACAAACGCTTTGTTCACGTTTGAATCTTGATTCTTGTGGTTTTGCGCCTCTTCACCTCCTCATTAAACGGACCTGCGTCTCCTCTGTCTATTCTGCTGGGTTCAGTCTTTTAGTCCAGTCTTTCCACACTTTCTGCTTCATCGCGTTCATGTTGCTTGTTTTTGTCCCCCAAGAGCCTCCGTACTCCCCCCGCGGGTCTGTGGACCCTCCGGACCCGGTTCGGTTCGACTGAAGCACCCTGGGTTCACCAACCTCGACCCTATTGCGGAAATGTGTGTGTGTGTGTGTGTGTGTGTGAGAGAGAGAGAGAGAGAGAGAGGGGGGCTTGTCTGCGCGCTCCCGACACACGCGCGTCCACGCGGCGTCGGCTGCAGGAGCTCCGCTGCAGAGGGAACGACGACGTCCGTCCGTCCGGACCTGGTTCCGACCCGCCCGCTGCTGCGCCGCCTCACGCAGGTAACCGGGACGCGAGGCCGGACCCGCACGGTCCGAACCGGGTCGGTCCGGGTCCCCCTCCATCAGAACCGAGCCGCGGACGCGCCGCTGCGGCGGAGGCGAGGGCGCAGCCGGCGGGTCCGGGACGCCGCCTCGGCTCGGTTCTGACGGACCAGGGAGGGGTTCGGGGCTGGGGGGGAAGGGGGGGGGCGGGACCGGACCGGTTCGTCCGGATCCACCTCGGCTCAGGTGAGACTGACTTCCGGTTGCTCCGGCGTGCGTAAAAGTGAGGGGTCGCGAGTTGAACGCACCGCGAGGGGGGGGGGCTGTTGCCCGGCCAACCTCGCGCAAACACGGGGGGGGTCGGACCGTCCGCAGGTGCTGGGAGGTGTTGTGGGAGGTGTTCTGGTCCACCTGGTGGTCGGTACCACCCTCTGAACGCGTCTGTCCTTCACCCCCCAGGACCCGCTCCAGGGAGCCCAGAGGACGGCGGGGGGGGGTAGGGGGGCGTGGTTAGGGACACCGTGTGCCCCCCCCACTCGAGATGGTCGTCTGACGCACCTGACGGGAGGTCGAGGAACCTGCTGCTGCTGCGGGGGGGGGCAAGGCACCAGGACACCGGGAGGGGGGGCCGGCGGACGCGGCCCGGGTCGGATGACGCGCCGGCACCCCACCATGCGCGCGTCAGGCTACGTGCACGCGCCCGGCGGAGGCCCCCACCCCCCCCGCTCGTCCGGGTGAGGTCCGAGCCGACGGACGCCCCCCGGGCCCCCGCCCGCACCGCGATGCCGTCAGGCGGCGGCGGCGGCGGCTCGGCGCTGGCCGCGTGCGTGTGCGCGTGCGCGCTGCTGTGCCTGGGCTCACCTGGCCTGGGCATCCACCTGGAGGGCCCCGCGAGCCACAGCGAGTTCAGCTGCGAGCCCGTGACGCTGCGGATGTGCCGGGATGTGCCCTACACCTCCACCTTCATGCCCAACCACCTCCACCACTACGACCAGCACACGGCCGCCTTGGCCATGGAGGTGAGTGTGCGCGCGGCCCGAGCCTCAGACAGGTAGAGGATCTTTCGCAACAGTTGGAATTAAAAAAAAAAAGGGGGGCGGGGCGGGGGGGTGGAGGTGCGTGAGAACGAGGCGCTTCGGGGAGTTTTGGCTGCAGATCGAGAACGTTTCCAGTCGGCGGATTAAAGTGCTGCATCATTTGAGACGTTATGAAGAGTGTGTGTGTGTGCGTGTGTGTGTGTGTGTGTGTGTGTGTGTGTGACGTCACGACGGGAAAGGTTCGATTTTAACGTTTTCGGTCGGACAGAGACGCTCATGCAGCAGAAGGGGGGGGTTAGCTCCCCCATTTGTCCTTGATGTTGACAAAGACCTGGAACATCAGCGTTCAGAGAAGCCCCCCCCACACACACACACACTCACACACACACACACACACACACCCGTGCTACCTTGACGGGGTGCAGCAGGTGCTTCTTTCAAAACACCGATCACCTCATCGATGGTGCACACACGGATCTGTTGGCGTGACGCCGGCGGCTTCAGGCAAAATACGGAGGCATCGGGTTACACCCATGGAGTAACCCGACCCCCCCACACACACACACACACACCCCCTCAACCCCCCACGCCTGTCGTCATGTTACCTTTGTTGCTCCCCAGACGGAAGGACACAAAACAGGAGGTTACCTGATAACGGGGCCATAATCACCAGGTCTGTAGCTATCAAAGGCTCCGTGTTGGGAGGTATTAGGAGCCTCTGCGTGACCTGGCTTCAGAAGAACCCCCCCCAACCCCCCCCCGGGACATGTCTATTGTCCTGCTGCACATCTGGATTATTGTCTCCTTTAACCCCCCATGTAGACCCTCCTCTTCCTCACCTGAGGAAGAGGAGGCGATGACAAACACCTGGAATCTGCCTCCAGCTGTTCCTGGGGGGGTGTGTGTGTGTGTGTGTGTGTGTGTGTGTGTGTGTGTGTGTGTGTGTGTGTGTGTGTGAGGGATTGATGAACGTGTGACTCTCGTGGGTGAACCCCGGCGAGGGCCGGAGGCGTGCGCTGTTGAACTCGACCCAGGTGAGGCAGAGGAGTAACTGACACCCTCGGCCCCCCAGACACCGAGGAGACGTGGAGCAACACGACCCCCCCCCCGCTCTTGACCTTGGTCTTGTTGGGAAGACGACAGAATAAAGGCGCATCTGTGGATTCATGAATCAGCGACCGACATCGGGGAAGCGTTCTGCTCCCGTTGAAGCCTTCAAACCCGTGACCCCGCCCTGACCCCTGGGGTCATTTGGAGCTCCAGGAAGAGGAGCCTTGCTGAGTGAAAGCTGGAAAGAGTGTGTGTGTGTGTGTGTGTGTGTGTGTGGGGGGGGGGTCTCTTGGCTCTGCCCCTCCAGAGCGTCTACGCTGTGAAATCTCTCGTTAGTGAAGCCTGAGTTTGGCTGTTGGGATTAGTTAATCCACCAAAGACGTGTGAGGAGAGAGGGTTGAAGCAGAGGCCGAGTGTGTGTGTGTGTGTGTTGGTGTGAGTGTGTGTGTGTGTGTTGGTGTGAGTGAGTGTGAGAGTGTGTGTGTGTTGGTGTGAGTGTGTGTGTCTGTGAGTGTGAGAGTGTCTGTGAATGTGAGTATGTGTGTCTGTGAGTGTGTGTGTGTTAGTGTATGTGTGCGCGCGTATGTGAGAGTGTGAGTGTGTGTGTGTTGGTGTGTGTGTGTGCGTATGTGAGAGTGTGAGTGTGTGTGTGTGTGTGTGTGTGTGTGGTGTGTGTGTGTGTGTGTGTGTGTTGGTGTGTGTGAGTGTGTGTGTGTGTTGGTGTGAGTGAGTGTGTGTGTGTTGGTGTGAGTGTGTGTGTCTGAGTGTGAGAGTGTCTGTGAATGTGCGTATGTGTGTCTGTGAGTGTGTGTGTGTTAGTGTATGTGTGCGCGCGTATGTGAGAGTGTGAGTGTGTGTGTGTGTGTTGGTGTGTGTGTGCGCGTATGTGAGTGAGTGTGTGTCATGTGTGTGTGTGTGTGTGTGTGTGTGTGTGTGTGTGTGTGTGTGTGTGTGTGTGTGTGTTGGATCCACGGTCTTCTCTTTCTACCGTAAAATAATCAGCTGCTGCCGAATCGGCGCCGGGTTCCTCAGATTCCGCCGGCGTAACCGGAGCGGCCGTCAGCTGGGTTTTGGGTCGCGTATCACGAAGAATGCCGACCGTCTTCTTTTCGACTCGTTGGGTTTTCCAGCGCCGTGGCGTCGGGATCCGGGGGGAATGCCTTTTCTCCTCTTTAAACCCAAAGCCGAGCCAAAAAACCTGGATTATCCCCGAGTGTGTGCGCACGATTAGCGCACGAGGCCGCCGGCCAGGGCGGCGTGAGGGCCGCGCACGGGCGTGCGGGCGACGACGAGGAGGCGAACGGCCCCAGCTGTCGTCTCTCGCCAACGCTAACTAGCTGTAATCTGCGGCCCCCCTCCCACAATGAGCACATTGATCCCCAGACGGCCCATCTGCCCCCCCCCCAGGCCCAAGCAGAGCGCCGACGAGGCCGAAACACGAGAGGACGGAAATGAGAGAGAGGGTGTCGTTACACCGTAGAGGTGTGTGTGTGTGTGTGTGTGTGTGTGTGTGTGTGTGTGTGTGTGTGTGTGTGTGTGTGTGTGTGTGTGTGTGTGTGTGTGTGTGTGTGTACGGTGGCCTGGACTGTCCATCTGTCCATCACTGCACTTTTCCCAGAGGGCCTCCAGAGGTCGTGAGGTCGCGCCCCCTGGGCGTTGACTCCTCCCTCGGTTGTCTCTTTGTTTTCCTCCATGTTTTAATATCCGTCGACATTAACGCCCGCTACGGTTTTAAAGACGACTCCGATGGTGGAGGCGAAGCTCGGCGGGTCTGAGGTCGAGTCTGTGGTTGAAGGGATCTGAGCAGTCACACACAAGAGCTTAGAACGTATATTTATAAGACCGGATTTAACGTTTTTCTGCTTTAAAGCAACGTTGGTGATTGAGAGATATTTCTGGATTATTTCTGGACACGTGTCACTGTAGAAACGTGACAGATAAACGATGAGATTATAATTCTGACGGCTCTAATATTGATAAAGTAGCTGATCTTAGAGTATTAAAAGGGTTTAGCTGTTGTGTGCGTTAATGTGAATGAACGGGGTTAATAAAGGACCTTAAAAACACATAATTCAGTTCCAGTTTTGATGATTCTAATTAGGTTAAAGGCAAATATTGGAGTCAGGAACACACCCAGATGAAGGAAATGAGGTGATTTCTGCTGAAACAGGATGTGATGGCGTCTGAATTCATATATGAAGTGATTAAAATGGTGGAGAGAATCGGGGCTTTCTTTGCCGTTGTGTGTTCTACCAGGACGGGTGAAGTGTAGGAAACGAGTGTTGCTGAGCACAAAGGGTCTCAAAGAGCACGCACAAGGACAGCGCTGCCGGAGTGACGGCTGTGTAAAGTCTTTAGGCTGGGCTGTCTCACTGTTTGTGTCTCCCTCTATGAGGTCCTGTCCCTCACAACCAGGCTGCTCTGTTTCAGAAGGGCCACAGAGGGGCCACCAGGTCCCTACAAGTGTGTGTGTGTGTGTGTGTGTGTGTGTGTGGGAGTGAGTGTGTGTTCGATCCAGGTCGAGTTTAAGTGTGGTCTGTTGTGTTGTTTTTCTTTGTGTGTGTGAATAAAAGAGAGAATTATCTTTTTGTGGTGTGTGTGTGTGTGTGTGTGTGTGTGTGTGTGTGTGTGTGTTAATTAGCCTATTCACTGTGGCAGAGACAGACAAGTCCTCATTCAGCTTAACAGTTCCTGTTTATTCCAGCTCAACTCTTGATTATCCTTTTTTATTTCCACAGTCTATTGAAGCAGCAAACACAAACGAAGCAATTATTTATTAATGTGTGAGAACAAAGGAAGTCCCTGCTGCTGTTTTTAGGCAGAATGATCCCAATTCAAAGATTTGTATAAAGACCGTGGGGCTTTTTCTCGGCCCCGGTCTCTTTAGCTCTTCATAAAAACCCACTAATAATTTATCAGCAGTTGTTACAGTCTCTTTAATTCTCTCCTCGTTCGCTCTTCCAGAACTTCGGTCATGTGAAATATGGGCCGGAGGTTACGTGCAGAAGGGTTGGGATACAGGTTCATCTCGGTTAAACCACAAATATGGCTTACGTGTGTGTTGTGGTGTTAATGTGAACCCGTGACCTGCTGGTTCCGACTGACTCAAGTGTCGTTTATTTTACACTTATGGAGTCTGAAAAGGGCTCAGGCTGAACACCAGCTGCATTCTTGTAAAATTTACAATGTAAATGCACGTTTGTGTCTTTTTCTGCAGAATATTTAAAGATGACAAAACCTCTAGTATGTAATTTTAATACGTATATTTATTTACTAAGTATGTTAGAGATGCTCTGAGGCCTGATGACTGACTAAATCTGATTTATTTTAGACTAACCATGTAAAGCTTTAACACAAATATGAACCAAATGATAGAATATCAAATATAATTCTATTACATTTGTAATGTTTCTCGCGCTACGTTGCGGTTCTTCTAATTTCTCCCTTTCTTGGGCAGATGGAAGAGCGGGTGGATCGGGGGTGTTAGATCGTATCGGGGTGTGAGTCCGTCCATCTGCAGCCCAGTCGCTTTAAATGCCCACTAACGTTCACACATCCTCCGCCTCCCTCCTGCTGGGAACCTGTTTGCTGTCATCTCTGAAAAGTTTAATTTAATATACTGTGTGTGTGTGTGTGCGCGCGCGCGCGTGTGTGTGTGCGCGCGTGTGTGTGTGTGCATGAGAGAGACAGAGATCTGTGATTCCTGAGGGAGCTGCCACATCACCTGTTGCCATGGCAGTTAAATAGCCAGGAGAGGAAGAGGGAGGAATGAAAGGAGACAGACGGGGAAGGGAGGGGAAGAAAATTGGATGAGGAATGCGTATTTGAGCGGAGGGGGAGGAGAGGCTGGTAGGAAATGGAGGAAACGAGAACCGCGCGCTCGGCCCCGTCACTCAGGGTCGGTGTGTCCTGGAGGACGCGGAGCGTCTGAGAGCCGAGGCGCGCTCTCGCCCTCGCGGACCGCCGGCCTGCGGCGAAGCCCGCGCCTTTGTCTGGTGAAGCCGTGGGTGCGGGGTTGAGACGGGGCTCGCCGCGGACGCTGACGCAGAGGCTTGAGCAGCACAAACAAGGAGGTGGTGTTTCCTCCCACCTCTGCAGCGTCCGCGTGCACAAACCCTCCTGTCAGGAGCACACCAGCGTTACATCAGGAGAAAGTCAGCCTTGTTCAAACGTAGGACTTTAAATCGTTAAAGGAGCTGGTGGATTTGGACATAAATCGATGCCTTTTATCTGTCCTGGTCTTTCCAAAGTTGCAGCATCGATTCCAAAACAACATATTCTAGTTGATGTTACATTTTCTGTCATGATAAATGTCTCAATATAACGTGGAAACAAAATAAATGAAACTGCAGATGGACCTGAGCGCTGATTGGGATGTTAAATTGTCTCGTCAAACTTGAGATGACAGGATGAAAGAGGAGGGGAAGTCAATGAATGCTGATGTCGGAGGGAATAAATGAGGAGAGGAGGAGGAGGACAAGTGGCTGTCATTGTAATAGCCGAGAGTAAATGGGAAGCAAGGAGAATGAGAGACGAATAAAAGGAAAAAAGGATGGGGCAGAGGAGGAGGAGGGAGCTGGACGTGAGGGGGAATGCCATTAATGGCTTTGTCTGGTCCTCCTGACTGAGCGAGGGATGGACGGATAAATGGAGAGGGAGTGTGAGAGAAGGGTGCCCCTTTCTTAACTGTCTTTTCAGGGATTAGGGAGGAGAGCATCGCAGTCGGTTCTGTTCATCTATTCATGGCCAGAGCCCGTCTGTCCGTCCGTCCATCCGTCTGTCTGGGTGTGTGTGTGTGTGTGTGTGTGTGTGTGTGTGTGTGTGTTGGGGGGCGGGCTCTCGGCCAGGAAACACTGTCCGCGTTTATCATGTGAGCATCAAGTGATCCTCGTCCAGCTCAGATACCAGAGAGAACCAAAGGACTGGTGTTGGGGAGGGAACCGGGGGTTCTGAACAGAACCGATGCCCCCCCACGCACGCACACCCACACACACACACCACACACACACACACACACACACACACACACACACAGCGGAGCTGCTCAGAGAGGTGCGGAACCTGAAACCACAGATTCAGATTCACCCCGACGCTGCGTGAAGGATGGAGGTGTAATGAGGGTGTGACGTCCTCTGTGGCGAGGTAATGGAGGAAGAGCTCGTGTGTTCCGACCGCTCCGACATCTGGTTGCAACGTCTGAGGGTGAATTATGGGATGGATTAGCCCGAGCAGATGGGCTGTGGCGCGTACTCTGCATTTCTGCTCGTGTGTCAGAAATCAGTGCAGGAAATGATGGACTGGGTTAACGAGACGAGGACGGGCTGGGAACGAAGCACAGAGCGAACCTGACGGGTGTGTGGTGTGTGTGTGTGTGTGTGTGTGGTGGTGTGTGTGTGTGTGTGTGTGTGTGTGTGTGTGTGTGTGTGTGTGTGTGTGTGTGTGTGTGTGTGTGTGTGTGTGTGTGTGTGTGTGTGTGTGTGTGTGTGTGTGTGTGTGTGTGTGTGACATGTTCTCACACTCTCAAAACTTTCTGATCCATTTGACCCTCTAATCCACCAGAACCTGTTTCTCGGGCTCTTCCTCCTTCTCCTCTTCGTGTCCGGTGGACTTTTAGTTTTTAGCAGAATTCTGTGTGTAATTGCTTCCTCTGCATTAATGTTAATGGTATGCCCCCTCCTTTCTAAGTCTTTCTCCCCTGTTTATTTCATTTCTTCTGCCTCCCCCTGGGCTTCTTTGAATAAAGGAGTAAAGAGAAAGAAACTTAATCCCTCTATTGAACAAGAGGTGGACCAGTCAGGGACTCTTTTTTTCCATTTTGCTGTGTGTCAGAAAAGCCGGCCCCCTTCTCATTACTAATGCCTCCTGACAGTCCACATCACACTCTTTACTGCTGCGGGTTACGTTTGACTCCTTTCCCTCCAAACTCGAAAATAGGTTTGATTTTCTTAAGTCTGTGTGTCGTCCCCACACACGGACGTAATTACTAAATCTCATTTCAGTCCAGTGTGTGAAGTGGAAGCCCCTCATAATTAAAGGTTCTTCCCCTCACAGAGAGGTAAACCCAGCAGGGGGAGATGGTTAAAGAACATTCTCTTCTCTCCATCTTCATCCCTCTATCTCTCCTGCCTTTGCTAATCCCTGCCCTCAGGTGAGCATTCAGCCTTTCTTGCTCTCCTGCCTCTTATTGAAGAAAAATGTGCAACAAAACGTCAGACGCTTCTCTTTGTGTGACCTCTGCGGACATCAGAACCCCCCCTCACCCCCCCTCCCACCTCTCCTTTTGGTTTGTGCTACTTAATATCGTCTCCTCTCTGTGGGGGTGGGTGAGATGATCGGCGTTTACCCCGATTGTCAGAATAATTACACACACTTATCTGCACACATGCTCTGACTTGCGTCGCACACTAGAGGAAGAATGTAAAGGTGGATCTTAAATAGAGCAACGGCGATGGCGTGCAGCACGCACGGATGCACAGGGGAGAGCGGGGCAGGCCGGAGAAGATGGAAGTCGCGCGCATCAGACGAAGAAAGGCCCCATTCTGCCGTGCGGCGAGACACACTCATGCAGAAAGCAGCACATGTTAAGTGTGGCCTGTGGCTCACCGCAGACCGGAGCTCACACAGGCCCTCAGCCTCCGCAAGAGCACAAAAGGACAAAAGTTCAGCACATCTCCCTGAACAGTTTTCAGTTTTAGCTTTTATATTAGTTATTTTTTTTAAATATATAATTTTATTATATTATTACAACCCTTTAGAGGACACATGACTGGTGGTTTAGACAATAACAGTTATTATCTGTTCTACAATGATTTTGTTAAAGAAACAATTGTGCTTCTTAACATGAATTATTATGCTTCTAGTTGTGTGTGTGTGTGCGTGTGCGTGTGTGTGTGCGCGCGTGTGTCCCTATGCAGTACTCGAAACTGTGTCAACTGGCTCATGCGCCAGTGCACCCATTTACTGGTGAAACATCTCTCCATGTGCAGATCTAGAACACGGCAATTGAGAGCGATCAAAACATAACTGAAAAGGCTGAGTCAAACACAGAAACATGCGACACACATGTGCACACACACACACACACACTCTCTCACACTCTAATTCCACTGATGCATGAGTACATGCGCAGATGCCCTGTCTACTGCATGAGCATATAGAGGAGCTTTTGTTGCAACCAATCAGTTTAAGTGCACTGTTTTGTGTAACATGTACACATGTGGCACGCATCCACAGTGTGTGTTTGTGTGCGCGTGTGTGTGTGATCATGATGTTGACGTGTAAAGCTTTTTGACTCCCTTCTCTTCCCCCACATCCCACAGTATGACACACACCAGTACTGACTCAACACACACACCAGTACTGACTCGACACACACCACTACTGACTCAACACACACCAGTACTGACTCAACACACACCAGTACTGACTCAACACACACACCAGTACTGACAACACACACCAGTACTGACTCGACACACACACCAGTTCTGAGTCGACACACACACCAGTACTGACTCGACACACACACCAGTACTGACACACACCAGTACTGGTCTTAAATGAGTGTTGGACCTCTGAACGTGGAGGTGTCTGAGGCTGAGCCTTCGCCCTCTCCCCTCAGCCGTTCCACCCCCTGGTGAACCTGGAGTGCAGCCCCCACCTGAGGATGTTCCTGTGCGCGCTGTACGCCCCCGTGTGTGTGGTGTACGGCCAGGTGTCCCTGCCCTGCCGCTCCCTCTGCCAGAGGTCCAGGGACGACTGTCACAAGCTCATGGAGATCTTTGGAGTGGCCTGGCCAGAGGACATGGACTGTAGCAGGTGTGTGTGTGTGTGTGTGTGTGTCAGGTGTGTGTGTGAGTCTCCTGCTCTGACTCGGCGGTTCTGCTCTCAGGTTCCCCGACTGCGATGAGCCGTACCCCCGCCCAGAGGACCTGCTGGTTGGTTCTGACCCCACCAACCAGTCGTCCGTGACCGTCCTGAGGGACTACGGCTTCTGGTGCCCCAGAGAGCTGAAGGTGGACGCCGACCTGGGCTACACCTTCATGGGCCGCAGCGACTGCTCGGCCCCGTGCCCCTCCATGTTCTTCAGCCAGCAGGAGCTCACCTTCATGCGCTACGTCATCGGCGTCACCTCGGTGGTGTGTCTGTCCGCGACGCTCTTCACCTTCCTCACCTTCCTCATCGACGTCACCAGGTCTGGACGCCCGAGCGTTGCCGAGCAACGCCCAGCGACCTCCAGCCTTCTGACGTTCCCCCCGCCTTTCTCGTCCCATCAGGTTCCGCTACCCCGAACGGCCAATCATCTTTTACGCCGTGTGCTACGTGATGGTGTCCCTGGTCTTCTTTCTGGGCTTCCTGTTGGAAGACCGAGTTGCGTGTAACGCAGCCAGTCCTGCGCAGTTCAGAGCAGCGACCATAACGCAGGGTTCGCACAACAAGGTGGGTCACTCATCTCCCTCCGCCGTCCCTCGGTGGGTTATGCTAGGGCTATAAACCAGCGGTCCCCAACCCCTGGGGCGCGGGCCAGTACCGGTCTGTGGATCAATCAGTACCGGTCCACCAAGAAATAATTAATTACTTCCGTTGTGTTTATTATCTGAGTCTGAACAATCTTTTATTTTGAAAAACGACCGGATTCTCTGGGTTACATCTCGGTCACTTGAGCACCAAAAGCATCAAAATGAGTAAAAAACAGACGTGGAAGTTTATTTTGAAGGGGAAAAGGCCCAGATTTAGATTTAGATTTGACATATAAACTATCTATATGTACCCCCCACCCCTTCCACGATGATAAACAGGTTGGGGACCGCTGATATAAACGTTTAATCACACACACCAGCACCCTTAACCCTTAAATGACCCCTAAAGGTCATTTAAAACCGATCAATAATCAACGTGACTCACGTGATTCCCTACACTGGTTTGCCGTGACTGAGCTCTGATCCCCCTCAGGTGTGCACCCTCTTCTTCATGGTCCTCTACTTCTTCACCATGGCCGGCAGCGTGTGGTGGGTCATCCTGACCATCACTTGGTTCCTGGCGGCCGTGCCCAAATGGGGCAGTGAGGCCATAGAGAAGAAAGCGCTGCTCTTCCACGCCGTTGCCTGGGGGCTCCCGGGGGCCCTGACTGTTGCCCTGCTGGCCCTGAATAAGATAGAAGGGGATGGGATCAGTGGCGTGTGTTTCATAGGGCTGCATGACATGGACGCCCTGAGGTGGTTTGTTCTGGCGCCGCTCGGCCTCAACGTGACGGTGAGTACGGTCGGACGGCGAACGGACGGTCGGGGGGGACGGGGGGGCAAAGAGTGGATGATGGCCGTGAGGAGGGGCGGGAGAGAGGAGTGACCGCTCGTTCTGGTGCTTTCAGGTGGGCGTCTCCCTGCTGTTCGTGGGCATCGTGGCTCTGAACAAGGTGCGCATGGAGATCCCGCTCGAGAAGGAGAACCAGACCAAGCTAGTCAAGTTCATGATCCGCATGGGTGTGTTTTCAGCACTCTACCTGGTGCCCCTGTTGGTTGTGATTGGGTGCTACCTGTACGAACACACCTACAGGAGCATCTGGGAGACCACGTGGATGGAGGAGAACTGCAGGCGCTACCACATCCCCTGCCCCTACAAGGTAGAGCTCAGCGCTCTTTTTGCTTCAGATAATCGGCTTTTTTAATTGTTTCTTATTCCCATACAGAGCAGAGTCGTGTGGTTTTATTCCCACATCCTGATGTTCAATAAAATTAATTGGCTTTATTTTAAAAATTAGAAGTGTGTATAATGAGGTCTTTTAATGACTATAATCATTTTAATAATTCTGTTTGTGTGTGTGTGTGTGCGCGTGCGTGCGTGTGTGTGTGCGTGTGCTGGTCCTCGCGTGTGTGTCTGAATGATAAAGGTATTTGGACAGTAGAGATCAGGTCTTCCCGTGCATCATTAGCTCCGTCTCCGATCCCCGCTCTCCTCACACTTCCTTCTCTCCTCCCGTCTCCCTCCGTCTCTCAGGATCTCCTCGTTCACGCTCGGCTGCCTCCGCTCCCTGACAGCTTTTTCTGCGGCGGTGATGAAGTTGTGTTGGTTTTGAAACGACACGCGCGGAGCATCCGAGCTCACCACTCACGCGGTTTCCGTTTGAAGTCCAGCTGCCGTGTATTTTTTATTATGACAGACATGTGAGCTCCCTCCACGAACGTCTGCAGCTCAGATTTATAACTTATCGCCTATCATCTCGGTTTACTTCTAAATATTTCACATGCCAGTAGGATAAATAAAGATTCCACAGACAATCTAGAAATATGTTTTGCTACGTTAAGGACCGGAGGAGGTGGATTTATGCCTTTACTACATGTGAATTAGTTTAAACCCAGACAGGACAAGGGAAATAGGTTGCTCTCTCTTTGTTTGGGTTCCTTATGTAGGCCACGGTGAGCGGCTGCTTGTATTGAGTTGTATTTGCTGCCCTCTGGTGGAGACGTGGCACCCTGCAACAGGTGTATAACCAGCAGATGTTGCTGCATGTCCTTAGTTTACAGAACCACTCTATTATTATCGTTGCTACGGGGGTTCATCTCTGCCTCTGGTGGCTGATGGAGTCTGTGTGTCCGTCTGTTCCAGGTGAAGGAGATGGGCCACCCTGCTGCGGTTCTGTTTCTCATGAAATACCTGATGATGCTGGTGGTTGGGGTCCCGTCTGTGTTCTGGGTGGGCAGTAAGAAGACGTGCTTTGAGTGGTCCAACTTCCTGCAGGGGCGCAGGCGCAAAGAGTAAGAAGCCCGAGCTATCGTGTCTTATTCTCTGCTCAGAGTGACTACTGTGAGTTTAAAGCTCAGCGGTGACCCTGTCCTCCTGCCCCCCCCGCTCCTCCCCACCTGCAGCAGCGGCGTGAACGAGTCCCGCCAGGTGCTGCAGGAGCAGCCCGACTTCGCTCAGTCTCTTCTGAGGGAGCCGAACACCCCCGTCATCCGGAAGTCCAGGGGGACGTCCACGCAGGTGAGTGGAGCAAGCGGGTCCAGGTGGCCCGTGACCCAAAGCCTTCTGACCCCTCGTCGACCTTTAGGGCACCTCTACGCACGCGTCGTCCACCAACCTGGCCGTGATGGACGGCCTGGACGACCCCTTTACCGACCCACCACCGCCAGGCCGCCTCCACAAGGAGCAAGGCCAGCAGCGCCCACAGCAAGGCCAGTTACCACGGCAGCCTGCGGCGCCCTCGTGAAGACAGGTGACGCCCCCGAGGCCCCGCCCCCTTGTCTTTGTCTGCCGCCGCGCGTAACGCTCTTCTGTGCCCCGCCCCTCCTCCAGGAGCGACGCGGCGGTCTGCGGAGGAGCGGAGGAGCGCAGTTTCCATGGCAGCCTGTCGCGACTGAACCGCCCCCTCTCCGCTCACGGCAGCCTCCACCAGCTCGACGGGCGCTCGCGGCGCGGCAGCCAGCAGGACGTGACCGCGGCCCCGCCCGCCCTCATCACGCACGGCACCACGGCGGCCAGCGCCCAGCCCGCCGCGGGCGCGGACACCAGCGCCTGACGGAGGCGCCGTCCTGACGGAGGCCTCCGCCGAGTGGGCGAACTCTACTGAGGTCTGAGACGCTCAGACGGCCCACACACACACACACACACACACACACACACACACACACACACACACACACACACACGTTTCTTAGCTGGATTGATGGAAACTGAATTGAACAGGCACCTTAAGGTGTCACTGACGTGGTTCGAGGACCACCTTGGCGACGGTGGGAACACCGAGGGTGAAGGTGTTGGATTGAGGTCATGGAGGTCATCGCGGCTCGGATCACATCGGTGAGATCCAGCAGATCCGCGGTGGCTCCTCGTGACGGCGGCGTTGTCCAGGACCTACATAAGTATGTGAATACTGTCCTGTGTGGGGTTTTCTAACGGTTTGCTAACTTTCTTTGGTGATGTTACGTTAGATTTGACCTTCGGTACAAGTCTCGGTGGAGCCTTCATCCCCGACCCCGACTTAGCTTGTTCTGGATCGCAGCTCTTACTTTTTTATTGTTCTTATCTTTGGCCTCAGAGGCCGACAAGTGTGGGCTTAATGTGAAATCGTGGACCTCTGTGGCTTGGTGAAGTATTTTTATACTGTGAAAACGGTGTGTGTGTGTGTGTGTGTGTGTGTTTGAGAGCGCGTGGAGACTAGTGGTCGACCGATGCTTGTCTTTTTTTTCTCGTATCGGTTGGCCGATATTTTAGTTTTTTGGCCTGATTTCCGCAGCCTGCTAACGACGACGCTCCCGTAGGTTTTCAACCTTAAATGTAATTTAACTTTCTAACGTAGCTGTTTTATAGCCTCGGTGCAAGACTCCACTTCCGCCCTCTCACGTCTTTACTTCTGGTTTTCTTACTCTTAACGCTTTAAACCTTTTCAGAAGAAATCGCCATATTTCTGCCTCAGAATGTCTTAAGAACATTAAAAACATTTTCTACCATTAACTTTTATCTTAATCTCGGCATGGAAAATTCCCTAACCCTTTAAACCCTGAAAAAGCCTTGATTTAAAAAAAAAAAAACAACAAAAAAAAACAACTTATTTTTTAAAAAAACCTCTTGATTTCCCTCTAGTAGAGACGCTACAGTCACCTTTCAGATTCCAGTGCTCCTTCCACAGGTCAACAGACATTATGTCTTATTTTTAAAGTCAAACGAGGCCTGGTATAGATCATGAACTGGTCAAAAACAACTGCAGCTGACTGGTGGTAACAATGGATGTAAATGTATCTGCAGCCTTGGAAACATACAACCCTCGGTAACGTGTTTGGTCTCTTGGGCTAAATAATTCATCAGAGAATGTTGAAATTAAAACGTGTTCGGACGTGTTCTTGCTGTTCTCAGCGGTTTAGTCTGCAACAAACCTGATGAGTGAAGCGATTCAGTGGCTTCTGATCCAGGCTAGATTTTTTGCTTTTCTTGGTTTTATGTACATAAACGGTTAACGTTCATGTGAAGTAAAGCTGTAGGGAAAAAAACAAGTTTTTTAATTGTACTTTTGAGTAAATGTTGGGTGACGCCTGCTGTAACTGCTCTGTTCTGTAGACCTGATGAACCTACCTCACCTGTACCTCCAGCCTTCCTACCTGGGAGCACAAACACATTTGGTGCTTTTTTAAAGTCAAACTAAGAAATTTAAATTGTGCGGCAGACGCCCATTTTCTCTTCACGATAGGCAGCAGGCCTTCCTGTGTCCCCTCCAGGTTGCTGTCCTCTCTTAAACATTTTCAGCCCCATTTTATGAGTGATCTGCCTCGCGCCTGCTTCCTGCCTGTGTTCCTGTAAATATGCCCTCGCCCATGTTTTCTTGGACCTTCAGCTACTGTCTGACCTCTGACCTGGGACCTGTACCTCTGAGATGCTGGGAGCTGCAGTCACTCATCATTGAACGTCATTTATCATCATTTACTTCAACGCTTCAGAGGGCCAGAAAAACTCGTGTTTAGCAGCGGTACACAAACATTGTCAAACCTGAGATCTATTTGCCTTTTTTTATTTATTTGCAGTTTGAAAAGTGAGTACTTCTTTACATGCCGTCTAATAAACTTTTTATAAGCTTCTGTGTTATTTCGATATTTCTGACACCGACATCTGAATTCACATTTCACATACAAACTCAATAGAAACGCGAATTTAAAAGGGAACCTATTACGCAATGTTCCCTTTTAGGCTTTCAGTATCCGTATATTTGCGTAATAATTCTTCCCAACCCTGTAAAGATCAGTTTAGAAAAATAATTCGATAACAAATTGTTTCTCAAAGCTGTCCCGGTTTATTTGGATTTCTTCTCGGTTGTGACGTCACAGCAACCTCGTTACCTGTACGAGGCTCCGCCTACCTGAAGCCGTCAGCGTCATCAACGCGGAACTCCGCTTTATATTTTATAAACCCTAAATACTGTCTGCAGTATGGTTTAACCTTCGAACACACCATCCACATGTCCACACACCTTCTCCCCTCAAACCGAGACAGCGGTCAGATGAGCCGCTCTTCATTTTGAAATGCGCGAATATTCTCGGTATTACGGTCAGAGCGCCGGACCGTCGGCAGCGCTGGTATTGTGTGTTTGAGTGTTTCTTTGAACAGTTTCTTGGAGTATTTGTGGTGTAAATATGTTTGGAGCATAACATTAAAATATTAACGTAATACAAAAAGAATTGCGAATTTACTTTTTTAAAAATCTGGCACAAATCAAGAATTAAACCCGAACCACGTATACATTTATAAAACAAGATTTAAAAACCATTACGATTTGAAAACCATAACCTAAACAATAACCCTAACCCCAATCCTGATCCTGATCCTAACCCTAATCCAATCCTGACCCTAACTCTAATCCTGACCCAAACTCCAATCCTAGCCCTAACCCAACCCTAACCCCAACCCTAACCCTAAACAACCATAACCCGAACCCCAATCCTAACCCTAACACAATCCTAACCCTATCCCCAACACAATCCTAACTAACCCTAAACCAATCCTAATCCTAGCCCTAACCCTAACCCTAACCCTAACTCTGACACTAACCCTAACCCCGACACTAACCCGAACTCAATCTAACCCTAACCCTAACCCTAACTCAATCTAACCCTAACCCTAACCCTAACCCAACCTTAACACAATCCTAACTCTGACCCTAACCCCAACCCTAACCCTAACCCTAACCCTGATCCAAACACCAACCCTAATGCCAACCCTAGGCCTACTGTGAACCTAATCCTAACCCCAATCCTGACCCTAAAACAATCTTCACTCGAACCCTAACCCTAACCCAATCCTAACTTTGACCCTAACCCTGACCCTAACCCTACCCTAACCCTAACCCTAGGCCCAGCCTCGACCCTAACCCTGACCCTAAACCTAACCCTAACCCTAACCAATCCCTGACCCTAACCCCAATCCAAACACTAATTCAATCCTAACCCTAACCCCAACACAATCCTAACTCTAACCTTAACCCAATCCTAATCCCAACCCTAACCCAAGCATAACACAATCCTAACTCGGACACTAACCCCAACCCTAACCCTAACCCTGACCCTAATCCTAACTCAATCCTAACGCTAACCCTAACCCCAACATACTAAATAACCCTTACCCAATCCTAAACCTAACCCAACCTTAACACAATCCTAACTCTAACCCTAACCCTAACCCCAACCCCGATCCTAACCCCAACCCTAAGGCCAACCCTAGGCCTACAGTGACCCTAACCCTAACCCCAATCCTGACCCTAACACAATCTTCACTCGACCCCTAACCCTAACCCAATCCTAATCCTAATCCTAACCCTAACTCAACCCTAACGCTAACCCTAACCCCAACATACTAACTAACCCTTACCCAATCTTAACCCTAACCCAACCTTAACACAATCCTAACTCTGACCCTAACCCTAACCCTAACCCCGATCCTAACCCCAACCCTAATGCCAACCCTAGGCCTACAGTGACCCTAACCCTAACCCCAATCCTGACCCTAACACAATCTTCACTCGAACCCTAACCCTAACCCAATCCTAACTTTGACCCTAACCCTGACCCTAACCCAACCCTAACCCTAACCCCAACCCTAACCCCAATCCGAACCCTACATCCAACCCTAACCCTAATTGTGATCTAACCCTAACCCCAACCCTAACCCAATCTTAAACTTAACCCTAACGCTAACCCTAACCCCAATCCTGATCTAACCCTAACACCGATCCTGATAAAACCACTTAAATCAGTCTGTAACTTGCCGGAAGATTCTCCAGGACACAAACTTCAGAAAAAAAGGAGGGATGCACATTTTCTGTAGACAATTGTTTGTTTATATTTCTTTATTTGTAATTTTATAAAGGTTTTTATTAAGATTTACGCATTTTTTGTCTTTTCTTTCCTAAATTGTGGGTTTCACTCCAAGAATATTTTCTAGGATCTCGATGAATTCGTTGCAGCGCGTATTCTCGCCGCTAGGTGTCACCACATCTCACACACTGGAGCTTCTTCACCGACGTGTGGTCAGAAGTTTCAGGACCAGATCCCTGACCGCTCGCGTTTCCTGCGGACGATGGCTGCCACGTCCTGTTTGAGCGTGGAGACGCTCAGCTCGAGGTGCTCGGAGAAGTCCTTCAGCAGCCGACCCTGCTCGTCCAGAAAGAGCCTGAGCCCCAGCAGGTCGGAGTCCTCCTGCACACAGGTAGAATAAATGATAATAAACACCACATACGGACACAACTAACAACGCTGGGAGCGCTACAGATCACCAGCGAGCACCATTTTAACTCTCCAGATGAACTTCAAATACATGAGATGGAGTAACCCCAACCATCTGGTGTATTTGCCAGCAAACATCCAGCTTTTGTGCATTTGTGTTTCCATCTGAGCCCTAACCCTCGCCCCAGCCCTGTGTCTCAGGGCCTTCCCGAGGCTGCGGGTGGCGGCTCTTACGCTGGGCCTGTGTCTGCGCAGCCGCTGCAGCTCCCCCCGCACCGACGTCATGCTGTGGTAGAACACCTTCAGAGACCGCGCGAACTCCGCGTCGCAGCTGGGGCGCGCGGGTCGGCCGCGCCCCTCCCCGCCTGTGGCACAGGTGGAGCAGACGTTGAGCGGCGCTGGGGTCAGCGGTGAACCGGGTGCGGCGAGGTCGGGGGGGTTACCACTCCGGGCCGCGTCCAGCTGCTCCCTCAGCCGGTGGTTCTCTCTGTGGAGGGAAGCGTTGAGCCTCTTCAGCTCTTCTACGTCCTGCTGGAGAGCCGTCCTGGAACAGGTGAGGTCCGCGGAGGCCAGGGGCTGGAGAACACACACACACACACGTACACACTGACACACACACCGACGGTAGCCCCGCCCACGGGAAGCAGGAGTGTCGCATTAATTGTAGACCCCGGTGACGTTTCTGCGTTACGACTGTCGCAGCCGCTCTAATCGAAGTAAAAAGGTGATGCTGATCGTCTCCTGGTCCCGATCATCGATCGATCGCTATGGTAACGAGCTACCGTACGTTCGCCGACCTACCGTGGATCCCTCCGGGCCTGCTTCCTCCAGGACCACCACGCCGTCTGGGGTCATCTTGATGTCCTCCAGAGCTGACTCCAGATCAGCGCAGCCCTCTGAAACAGCCAGCAGCTCATCAGTGGTAGCTTGAGCAGCTTCTTCTCCACTCGTTTTAGCCCCATCACATGTTCCCAAAAGGGCTGCAGCGTGAACGTTCTCAGGGAACAACACTCCTAATCTGGACTTGAGCTCATATCAGCTGTGTGTGAGGCCCTCTCGAGTGCCTGTGCCTCGTTTTAAAGGAGGAGGGGGCCCACAGCCGCCCAGCCGGTGGCCCTCACCTTGGAGGCCCCACAGCTCCAGCACCAGGGCGCTGCTCTGCAGGTAGCGCAGCAGACGCTGGGAGGTGCGCGGGGAGGTGAAGCGAACCCTGTGGCTCAGCCGGGGGTTGACGTTGTGCCACACCGCCGGCGTGAACAGACGCTGGCTGCAGTCAAACAACCTGAACCTGAAACGTGGGGGAGAACGGAAGGAGGAACCTTCGTCCTTCATTGACCTTCGCTCAGCGTTGCACAAGTATGGTCGCCAGAAGCCGACGCGTGGAGCCTGTCCTGGTGTCTCCGTGCGTCTCACCCGATCTGCAGCCCCCTGCTGTGCTCCTCCCTGACCCAGCGGAGGCCGCAGCACTGATCCAGGACCAGCTGGAAGTCCAGACGTCGACCCAGCAGCTCAGAGGGGTCGATCAGAATGTCATCTTCACCCAAGGGGCTGTGAGGGGAGAACGCTGATGGATCAGTGTGTTTAATGTGGTCAGTGTGTGTGTGTGTGTGTGTGTGTGTGTGTGTGTGTGTGTGTGTGTGTGTGTGTGTGTGTGTGAGTGAGTGAGTGAGTGAGTGAGTGAGTGAGTGAGTGAGTGAGTGAGTGAGTGTGTGTGTGTGTGTGTGTGTGGAGTGAGTGAGTGAGTGAGTGAGTGAGTGAGTGAGTGAGTGAGTGTGTGTGTGTGTGTGTGTGTGTGTGTGTGTCTTACAGTCCTGAGGGGGTGCAGGGGACCAGCTCTGCCTGGACAATGCCCTCGTCTGTCCCCTCGGAGCCCACGACCTTCACCCAGAGAAGCTCTCTTTGTCACCACGTCTGCTAAAGCCGTGTGACCTTTCTGCGCGCCGTCGGCGTCCTGACCTCCAGCTGCTCTTCCAGGGGGATGCGGAAGGCCAGAGACTGAAGCCAGAGGTGAGCAGTTCCCAGCAGGAGAGGCTCCACTGGGTCCCAGAATGGGTCTTTGTCTCGGGGTAAGGCGGCTGCAGCGAGCCCTTGGTCCCTCACCTTGTCCAGGTCCTGCTGGTCCAGACGGTGGCTCTGAAGAGTGGACCAAGGAGACACCAGCGTGGAGGACGAGGTCCTGATATGTCTCCACATTATTGGATCTCTGATATTTCTACTGAAAGGAGATCATTTGGAAGTCTGAGGGTCCAAGAACTCACTTTGGCCTTCTCAAGGAGGTGCTGCTGGTAGACGTCTTCCATCAGGAATTTACGGTTCACAAACTTGGCCTTGGACCACACCCACACCTGAGGGGGCGTGGTTTGGAAAGAACGAGGCTAGTTTCTGTTAACGCCCACCTAACACACACACACACACACACACACACACACACACGGCTGGAGGGAGCCCACACAGGCGCTGAGAAGACCACGCCTACACAGCGTACTCAAGACCAACCTGCCTCCGCTCGGCCGCCGTTACCCTGACAACGATCTCCTTCTCCAGGTCGTGACCTTTGGGGTCTGAGAGCGCCAGGTTCTTGATCTCCAGGTTGAACTCCACCCCCTGCGCCCGGGGACGGGCCCGGTTAAAGCGGGCAGAGCCCCGCGGCGTGCCGAAGGTCACGGGGTTACCTTCCCCAGCTCCTGGCTCATCTGGTTGGCCTCCGCCGTCATGGGCATCAGCTTGACGTAGTCGTAGAAGACGGCGAGCAGGCTGGGGTCGGTCCGGCTGGACCCGGCACCGGGCTCGCCTGGACAGACAGACGATTAGCGGTCCACCCCCCCCAGAACCGCCCCTGTTCTGGAGCCCTCACCCAGGGGGAGGCCCTCGGCGGCGGCCAGCTCGGCCTGGAAGCAGTCGTAGTCGTAGCGCCTCCAGTCGTCCACGCCTCTCTCCGACGGGTACCCGATGAACAGGTAGGTGCTGTTGGAGCCCAGGATGAGGCGGTCCTGCAGGCGGGGACAGGAGGGTCACGCGTGCGCGCTCACGTGCGCGCTCGCATTGTAGCTGCGACGTGCGCGGACGGCCACCAGGTGGCGCAGCTCGGCGGACTCGGAGACGGCGCTCCCGTTGACCACGACCTTCGACCCCGGCAGGGGGGTCAGCGTCACCCGTCGACGTTTGTTCGTGAAGACGGCGTGGCGCTCCTGGATGCTGACACACACACACACACACACACACACACACACACACACACACACACACACACACTTGTTGATGTGAACGTGTGCAGCATGCGAAGGCGTTCCTCTGGTTCCCCGAACTCACCCGAGGCCTTTGATGGAGAGGGAAGACGGGGAAGAGTCGCACAGACCAACGACCCACTCACCTGGAACACAAACGATGACGGGTGCACGTGTCGGTTCACACGTTAAGGTTGAAGGTCACACGTTAAGGTTGAAGGTCACACGTTAAGGTTGAAGGTCACACGTCACAGGCGTGCTTCGCGTGCTCGGGGGTGGTACCTTCCTGGATGAACAGCTTCACGACCCCCGAGAGCTGCGCGTCCTCGTTGATGTTCAGGATGTAGGGGTGCATCTGCATCATCCTCCTCTCCTGATGGGGGGGGGTCGCTGATCAGACGGTCGTCCTGGCGAACGCTCGGGTCGGTTTGTGGCGGTCCCACCTGAGTGATGCTGGCGTACTGCTGCTCCCAGTCCTTCAGGGCCTCCTGCAGGTGCTGCTCCCACAGCGTCTGGATGGCTCTAATCTGGAGCTCGTTGTGGGTCAGCAGCTGCCGGATCTCCTCTGGAGCCGCACACACACACACACTCACACACACGCTCACACACACGCTCACACACACCCAGGTGTCACGTCCCCCCCCTTACTGGTCTCATCGTTGGGGGCGTGGCCCTCCTGGCCCAGCCTGCTGAGGCGCTGGTGCAGCCTGGCGTTCTCCGCCTTCAGCTCCTTGACCAGGCGCTCCGTGGGGCCCTCGTTCACCACGGCTCTGTTCTGGATCCGCTTCGCCCTAAAGATCAGAGCGGGGTTGGGGGGGGGGTCAGCCGCCGTGGGGCCCCGCCGGCCCCCCCGCGGGCCCACCTCTCAGCGTAGCGCAGCGTGGACAGGGACTCCTCGTAGCAGATGTCCGCTGGGCTCACGGTGGCGATCTGGAAAGCGAAGCGGACGCAGTCGGCGAGGGTTCGGGGGGGGCGGGCGGCGGCGTTCCCTCTCACCATGACGGTGCGGCTGTTGCCCCCCAGGGCCGACTGGAGCAGCTTGGTGAGGACCGAGTCCCTGTAGGGGATGTGGACGCCCCGCCTCCCCGCCGCCACATCCGCCAGGCAGCTGCGGACGAGCAGAGGCGGGCGTGAGGGCGGCGGCGGCGACGGCGGCGGGGAGCAGAAGAGCCGCCCACCTGATGACGTTCCCCAGCGTGGCGAGGCTCAGGTTGATGGCCGTGCCCTCCTTCAGCCTGTCGGCCTCCGACCCCGACAGCCGCTGGCGCTCGCTGCCGGCCAGGTCCACCAGGTTGACGGTGGACTGCTTGGTGATGTTCTCTTTGGAGAAGATCTGGCGGACATTTTAGGACGCCAGTCGGGCGGCGGCGTTGCCTAAAATGGCCGTCTGGGGTGGGGGGGGTACCTGCTTGAGCTGGAGGGTGATGAGCATGTGCGAGCGGCTGCTGTTGGCGTTCATGTGCGTGGCGGCGGTGGTCCGGGTCCTGGTGCCCTGCTCCATCAGCTGCTCCACCTGCGATTGGGCGGAGGGCGCGGTGGGAGGGGGGGGGGTGGAGCTTTAACACGTTCTCCGTACCTGCGCCGCGCTTTCACACGGGACCGTCCGCAGGCCCTCCACGTAGAAGCCCCGCTGCTGCTCCTCCCGGACCCTGAGCCCCCCCGACGAGCGGGACCCCCGCACCAGCAGGTCGAGCACCTGGGAGGACGGAGGACAAGATCAAAGACAAGATTTAGATCAAAGACATAAAAGACAGAAGATGTGAGGACGCACTTCTCACCTGCTCGTTGTAAATCTCCAACATACTGAAGAAGACCTGCGTGGAAGTGAAGGTCAGACGTTGACCTAACACACACACACACACACACAAACACACACACACACACACACACACACACACACACACACACACACACACACACACACCTGACACTGCCTGGTCTGCAGGTTTCCTTTGATGTCCTGGAACAGCCTCTCGCTGAGCTTAGGGACCAGGCCTTTGTTGGCGCCGTAGCCCACCATGGAGTAACTCTTGCCCGAGCCCGTCTGCCCGTAGGCCAGCAGGGTGGCGTTGTAACCCTGCAGACGCCACGGCAGGACATCAAAGCAGGTCTGATGATGGCAGACGCCACCTCAGGACATCAAAGCAGGTGATGGTGATGATGAAGAGCGGTCCCCACCTGCAGCGCGTTCTCCAGGATTCCCTCCCCCAGGTCCTTGAACACGCTGTCCTGAGGAAAGGTCAAAGGTTGACCTCTGCTCATTCACCGCCACTTCGTGGCTTTGATGATCTACCAGAAGACCCTGACCTGGTCGGCGTACCGCCCGCCGGGCTCCTCGGGAACGAACAGGCCCCGGCAGTCCTGGACGAAGCCGCTGTGGGACCAGTAGGCGTAGTCAAAGGAGAAGGAGCGGCGGCTCTGGCAGTCGCGGGGGTCCTGGAGGGTGATGGAGCTCGACACCATGGAGACGATGCAGCGCCTGCCCGCATCCCTCTCTCTCTGAGGACGGAGGGAGGAAGAAGGGACGTCAGAGGAAGGTCACGACCCCCCCCCCCTCGAGGACGGGGTCCAGGAAAAGGCACCCAAGTCCCACCGCCGTCGCCGACCTTGTTGAAGGGCCGGACTCTGACGGCCACTTTGACGCAGTCCTTGGCGTGCGCGTCCGACTTGGCCCTCATGACCAGGTGAGCCGGGGCCTCCCGGGGAAGAACGGACGCACCTGAGCCCGACCGCTCCGCCAACGGACGGAGAGGCCTCGCCGATCAGCAGGGACAGCAGTCACGTGACCCCCGACGCCGCGGCCCGCCCCCCAGCCGGTCTCGTGTTCGCCCGCATCAATGATGGAGGAGCAACTGGAGAAGCTTCACACGATGCTCGGGCGCCATGTCAGAGCGCTTTCTCTGAACCCGCTCACGTTTCGCTTCTCTGAAACCGACGTGGACGTTGATGTTTGGGGTCGCTGGACGCTGCTTCGTTGGTGCGTTAAGGAAAGAAAGCTGCGGAGGTCACACACACACGCAGACACACACACGCGCGCAGTCAACTGAGACTCGACACGGGGGGAGGTCAAGTTTCACCATGTTTATCAAAGTCATCAAAAATATTACATTCTACGTACATTCGTCAGAAAACAGCCGCCCGTGTGCGACGGCTCCCACAAATCCAGAGGAACCCACCCACAACCTCCCAAAATGAGGCGACACCTCCGCTCACGTCATCCCATGAAAAAAGAAGCAACCGCGTTACTGGTGTGACAAGTCTGGCTCTAAAACCCAAATTTTAATTGAAATTAAAAACCGACAGATGCATTCCAGACACACATTAAACTTCAAACGTCATACTTTAGAATTTATTTATTACCTTTATTCGGAACATTGCAAAAGACTATGTATGTACATTTATCAGTAGAAACCTTATCTCCACTGTCTGGGTTGCTTCTCTTCTTAAATAGAAAAAACAGCAGGCCTCGAAACAAATCTTAAAAGTAAACAACTTAAATTTAAAAGATTATATAAAACCTCTCCATCAGAGGCACGTTGAGTTCAGTCCCTCTGGATTTATTACTCTAAGCATCGTTCTCTTATGCCGTGACCAGAGTTTGAAGCAGGAAGCTTTGCAAAACATCTAAAACAAACTACCGACTCATCCAATCGAGCGATGTTTCACGTAGGACGCGCAGACGCTCAAGTCTTCTGGCGTCTGCCCCCCCCCCAGCCCGGGTGTCCCAGAAGCCTATTTTCATGCTACGCTGCTGTTTTATGACCCTACGGAGACGTTAAGACACGGACTGGACCTCTGTGACACGCCTGTTTGGCACCTCCCAACGCGCCTGCTGCTCCTCTGAGGCGCAGCACACATCGGCCTTCAGAGTCTCTTCCTCCGCGTGACGGGTTTGGTGAACACCGCCTGCATGACACGTTTGCGGCGGAGGTTCATGGTCGAGGCCGCCGGGCCGTCGCCCTTCGCCCGTTTCTGAGTTCGCGGGGCTGGATCGGCCGGGCTGGGCAGGGGCGAGATCAGGTCCAGCTCGGCTTCGGGAAGGGGCTCCACGATTGCTCTGGATCTAAAAGAAGAAAGAGGAAAAGCGCTTCTTTAGTCTGAGTAACCAGTTTATGAGATTCAGGTTTATTTTAAAACAGGTGCGCACTTTGCTGTTCGTTTGCTCGGTTTCCTGGGTTTAGAGTCTCCTGCTGCCTTCTCCACTTCCACCTGATCTTCCTCTGAAGCGACTTCCTCCTAAAAGAAGTTAATGGAAAACTCACGTTCATTTAAAACAGACTTAAATGTGACTGTGTGACGGCGACCGGGCTGGACCGACGGCCCCGACAGCCCGTAGAGAGAGAGCTCACATGAGGAAGAGCGGAGGCGACTCTTCTTCTGCTGCGGGTCACCGGGGCTGCGGACGCCGCCGCCTCAGAAGACCTGTGAGCTGGAGCAGAGACGGGACACGTCAGAGCCACCCTGACACTCGACGCCTGCGTGAAGAGACCGGCGCTTCACCTCTCGTTCTCCTTCGCGAGGGCGAGTAGATGAAGGAATGTTCGCCCGGGCTCGTGTCTTCGTCGTCGTCTTTAACGGGAAGTGCAGCGAGAACTTGTCCTGAGGGCTTTGAGCTCCTGCTGGTTTCCATCATAACTGTTCAACAAGAGATTCTAGATTATTGATAACATTCATATTAATTATTACATTAATTAACATTAACATTAGAGACCAAAAATACTCAAATGAGCCTGAAAAGCAGAGAAAAACATTTCATGTATTAAAATGATTGACGTACCTTCTTCCTTCTCTTCATCCTGGAGGCGTTTGATGAGGGCGTCAGCGACGGGGATTTCAGAGTCCACCTCCAGCGTCAGTAAGGGAAGCTCCTCCTCCGGGTGGTCCCACAGTTTGCCTCTCTTCGGCCGGAGGGACCTCCGGTTGGATTTAGGCTCCTGCAGAGCTTCGTCTTCGTTCACGCCGTCTCTTCTCACCTTCTTGGTGCTCTGAGGAACCAAAAGAGGAGATGGCTGACGGGTTACGGCCGACGTGGGGGAACCGACTCAAAGATCAGGATCAGTTCTTACGTTGGAGTGAACGGTGAAGGCGTTCCTGGTGGAGCGCCGGGTGGTCCTGCCCGGGCTGGAGGCCCTCTCCCCTCTGTCCTCCAGCTGCTCCTCTGCTGCTTCAGCCTTTGTTTTCCTGGTTGAGTGTTTGACGGGACTGACGAACACCTCCTCCTCCTCCTCCTCATTCACGATCTCCAAAGGAACGGGCGCCACGTCGGTGCTGCCCAGCGCCCTCCTGCTGGACCTCCTCGGGGTGCTGCTCTGAGCAGTCCTGCGTTTGGACGGCGTGGGGGTTTTGGAGCTGGATCTTCTGATAGGCTTCGTATCGGCGACGTCATCGTCGCTGGCCCCGGGATCTGAGGCCGAGGACTCCTGATGTCCCCTCAGGCTGGACCTCGTGGAGCCGGTCCTCTGTGAACCCCGACGTCTGCCCGGAGAAGACCTGCTGGTTGCCAGGACGGCGGCGTCCTGGTCCACGGCCTCCAGCTCCTCCTCTTCGGGAGGCTCCTGCTGAGCTCTGCGGGAGCTTCTCCGAGGTGTCGCAACCGGCTCGTTGTTCTGTTTGCTTTTCCGCGGCGTGCGTCGCAGCGAGGCGGGAGCGGCTCTGCTTCGAGTCTCCTCTAGGTTCTCCTCCTCGAGGTCTTCCTCGGTGACAGGAGGGATAAAAGTGACACTCTTTCCTCTTGTCCTCCGTGTCGGCGTTGAAGGAACTGGCTTTTTCCTCTGAGACGCTGCTGCCTCTTCCACAGGCTCCTCCACATCCTGGCTATCTGAGGCGGCTTCTTCTTCTTCTTCTTTTACATCCACTTTTCTTGGTATTTCGACATTATTTTTGGTTTCTGTGCCGGTTTTCAGTTCCTCGCCGTCCTCTTCTGTCTCAGAGGCTTCGTGGTCGTTCTCCTCCACAGCAGCAGACTCCACCTCTGTGATGGGGGCCACTTCTGTGTCGATATCAACAGGGCCGTTCTTCTCGGGCTCTTTGTGATGCGCCTCAGGTTCAGGTTGTTCATCATCAGGCCTGCTCTCCTCCTCTTCATCAGGCCTGCTCTCCTCCTCTTCATCAGGCCTGCTCTCCTCCTCTTCATCAGGTCTGCTCTCCTCCTCTTCATCAGGCCTGCTCTCCTCCTCTTCATCAGGCCTGCTCTCCTCCTCTTCATCAGGTCTGCTCTCCTCCTCTTCATCAGGCCTGCTCTCCTCCTCTTCAGCCACTGATTCAGCCACATCTTCTGGAAGCTCTTCTTCAGGACTGGCTTCGGGCATCAGAAGGCCTGCAGGTTCCTGGTCTTCCACCAATTCTGTATCTTCGTCTACCGACTCTGGTTCATCTTCCTCTGGCTTGTGGTTCGCGTTAGTGTTTAGAATCTGCACGTTCACGGCGTCATCAAGAGCGTCTTCTACATCAGATCTGTCCACGCCGTCCGCTCCTTCCCCCTGTTCCTCCTCACAGGCTTCTCCAGGTGCTGGATCGTCCTCAAAATCTTTGTCTAAAAGTACAACCTCCAATTTGGCCACAGATTCATCCTCCTCCTCCTTGCCTGCTGGAGACAAGGTGGGGGGCACCGACAATTCCAGGTCGTCGTTCAGGTGGGGCATTTCTGCTTCCTTAACGTCTTCGTCCATGTCGAGCATCAGGGAGAAGCTGCCCTGAGTCTCAGACGTGGGCTCATCTTGAGCGACGGCCTGATGAAGCTCAGGGTGACCCAGCTGAGAGCAGCCCACCAGACCCTCGTGGTCCTCCATGAGCTCCATGGGGACCAGCAGAGTGGTGGAGGGTTGGAGCTCCATGTACGATGCTCCCTGCTCTTCATCCACAGTCTCCACGCCCCCTTCTGCTCCGAGTGTCACCATGACAACGTTACCCTCCATCTCCTCCTCCACCATCTGAGTGAGGAAAAACAAACATTGAGCTCAAGGATTTTTCTTCCATAAAGCCATCCAGCTCAGACTACATTAGAAATACACACGATCAGATGTTTTTCTCGTTATGATCAGATATTTTTCTCGTTATGATCAGATACTCTCGTCGTTTTGTGGAGTCACCTTCATTCCTGTGCTGGGGGTCATCACAGAGAACTCTGAATCCTGCTGCTCTGAAATACTGGGCAGGAAGTGTGAGAGTCCTGGCTGTGTGAAGACGGAAGAGGGCTGAAGGGCTGGAACCCTCCCGTTACCCTGGACCTCCTCAATGATCTCCACCTCACTACCAGAGTCCTCCTCTTCCTCCTCCTCTGCTTCCTCATCCTCCTCCTCTTCCTCCTCAGAACTGGAGCTGGAAAGCTCCTCGCTGTCGTTTAAACTGACAACAGCTGCAGAGGATAAGAGCGGAACCGTGAGGGAACACGTGGGAGCCTGAGGAACACCGTTATCGTGCACCAGACGCTCTTCCTCACAGCGGGAGTCGGTGCCTGTTGGCTCAGAGGATGTGACGGAGGCGGCAGAGTTCTGGCTGGTGAGCTCAACGGCAGCTTCAGCAGCGACCTGCTCCTCTTCTTCACACTCAGCTTGTGAGACGCTGCGGGCAACAAAATAAGATAAAAACCAGGATGAAACACATTCAGAACGGTCTCGCAGCGGTGGACAAACATCCACAGACCTGTTGAAGGACGTCAGCGTTTGCGATGCGCTGTGGATTCCTGAGCGCGTGAGCGGGGGCGACAGATCGCTGCCAAACAAATGTCTCTGCACAAAGTCTGTCAGGTCTGTTGAACACAGAAGAAGGCTGCTGAGGGTCTGACTGTACAGTGGGCGGACACAAGCGGTCCAACTACAGCGGCGCCGAGCGCGGCTGTTCCACAAACAACAGAGAGGCCGTTTCGCCTCAGAGCTGCGGCGCTGGGGAGCATCAATGATTTTTAAGTTTTAACGTTTGATGGGAGACGGACCTGTTTGCTCAAGCTCCTCTTCTCTGGGGGGTTCGGTGGCTTCATCGGAGTTCAGATTCTCGAGGAAGCCGACGGCTTCGGCGGTCTCAGACAGGACGTCCGGTCCGGCCAGCATCGCCGGTTCCTCCTCTAATCTGGCTTCACTGTTGGACTCGGTGTCCTCGGTCACCTGGTCACAAGCTGTTCCCAAATAAAGCTGCGTCAAGTTGTGGTTCTGAGCCTCACGGTTGCTCAAAGGTTGTGGTTCTGTGCAGATCTGGTGTGAAACAACAACTGAAATAGAACTAAAGACGTCTGGAAACGAGTTACCTTCAATATTCGTGGAGGTGTTGTCTTGGTCGGCAAGTGCAGCTTCTAGTTTTGCGCTTAAATCCAGGTCCTCTTCATCCACCATTTCAGGGAGAAACGGTGAATCATCTTCCTCTTTTGTGGTTTCCTGCTCAAGACCGGTTTCAGGCGGCTCCTCAGGTGATTTGTCCTCTTCCTCCTGCTCCTCTTCTCTCTCTGCATCTTCTGCTGTTATGAGGGGAGTCTCTTCAGAGGCTTCAGACGTCTTCTCTGGCTCTTCCTTTTCAGCCTGGACAGTAATGTTGATTGTAACGACCTCCTCGTCCCTCGCTGCCGTCACGCCGTCCTCCTCTCCTTCCTGCTCTTCTGAGAGAGGAGCATCAAAGTACTCCAGAGTGGTGTCTGTGGAACGGAACGACGTCTGGCTGGCGTTGACGCTCAGATTGAGCTGTGCTTGTGCCGAATCGGACTCGGTGGCTTCGTTGTGGACGGTGGATGACTTGTCCTCGAAGCGCTGAAGCTGCGGAGAGGGAACACCGCCCTCCGGAGGCACAAACTTCACATGGGACCCTTCCACTTCTTCGTCTCCATCTCCTTTGCTTCCGTCTTCGTCACGCTCAGCAGCCTGTAAAGACCAGGCCTTGTGCGTGGCCTTGGAGGGCGTGGAAACTCTGGCCAGCAGGCTAATTTCCTCCTCCGCCGCCGTCTTTGGGGAACGTTTCAGAAGGTCAAAAGACATTTTATTATAGGAACATCTAAGAACAAATCTACATTTCAAGACTAGTGAAAGGTTTAAATGTCCTCCAACAATTCAGAATTATTGACTGCTGTCAACGCCTGAGGATGTTTTTGTGTTCTCGCCATCAATGCCACATGTACTTGTTCTTACCCCGTTGGTCCATCTGATGCTCTTTTCCAATTCAGAAGATTCTGGTTCTTCGATGAAAGTAATCCGGCACTCTTTGTTGCGCAGCGGGGGGGTGATGGAGCGTCCCGGAGAAGCAGACGGGGTGGCCACGGGCGTGGGCCTCAGGCTGCTGCGCAGGATGGACTGGGGAGTGAACTCCGTGAACACAGGGCCAGAAGCTGCCAAGGCCCGAGCCCGCTGAAAGCACGAAGACGTAGAGTTAATGTTGATGCCACTCCAGAGGAACCTCATTATCAACAGACCCAGAATATAGAAGCAGGTGAACCAGCTGTAAAGTAACAATGAACTCAAGGTCCCCATATTCACTTACTTTGACCACCTGTGGGGTTTGTAGCAGAATGAATTCAGGGGCTTTGCTGATGCTCTTTGGAGACACCCAGGAGCTGGGTAACCTGGGAGGGCTGAGCAGAGGACGAGGGGTCTGACAGGAGGGCTGAACCACCAAATCCATCAGCCTGAATCACGTTGTGGTTGAGGAACGAGAGCAAAACGTGATTCAAGATGCTGTCTGCATAAAACTGATCAATCAAGCATTCAACCCAGATTAAACACAAGTCTGTGGACGTGACTGACATTTGTCGCACAAAAACGTAGGCCAATAAAGTCTTGTTTTAGTGATCATCATTTTCATAACCGAGTATGATTGCGTCAATTACCTCGACTTCCTTTTTGAGATCATGGTGATGGGGGTCCCCAGGAAAGGGTCAGGAAGAGCCAACGAGGGTTTGGGGCTCCGAACCTCGGCTGGCTGAGGACTGGAAGCAACAAACTCAAGTTAGAACTGAGTGAAGTCGGATAGAAACAAACACGTGGTACTTTCTGCCGACCTCTTTGCTGGAGACGACTGCGGCGTAGCTCCTTTGCCTAACCAGACTTCCTCGATCTTGAGCAGAACGTTGTTGATGAACCCAGCCCTCGACATCACCTTCTCACTAGCAGAGCGTTTGGTGATGGTAGACAGAGGCTGTGGTCTGGAAACTGGAGACAGAGACATAGAAATACCATCATCCATGCATCCAATATCATAAAAGGGTAACCTGTAGTTCTACCCGTATTTCTCCGCGCCACCGTGCTTCTGACGCGCTCACTCACCCTCTCTGTGAACAGCATACGGATGCTGGTACGGTTTGGCTCTCTCAACGGCCAGTTTTCTCTGAACTCGGGGCAAAACTTTGCCATATTGATCCAATATTGAATTCCTGGTGCTGGACCGTTCTTTAAGTTTTGGATCCCTTTCATTCTGAAACGCATAAACAAAAAGAATAAAGGTTATGGTTCAATTGTTTTGGGCTTGTGCCGTAGTACAGCTAAAACACAGCCTGTGACGTACCACCAGGTTCATTTTGAGGGTGTGGTTGAGCTGCAGGGCTGGGATGTAGTTAGCCCGCTGAAGGTAATGAATCATGAGCAGTTCTCTGTTCTGAAGACCCCCTGTGCCCTGGAGAAACTTCTCCAAACACTCCTAAAGGACAAAACGGGGAGATGCAGCTTTAAGGAATAAGTACTGTCAGAACAATTTACAGAGGCTTTTTTTTTTAACTTAGTCATAACCCTTCATTGACTGGTCTGCGTCCTACCTGTTCACTGAGGCCCAGGGGCAGTTTGAGCAGCTCCTTGATGAGGCCGAGCTCTTGACAGCTCTCGTACAGAAAACCCAAGAGCTCGCTCATGTTGAGGTGATTAGAGTGCTGCCGGAGTAAAGACCACGCCTCTATGAGACACCTGAAAGAACCGCATGACAAGTGAGTCCATCACTATGGCCCCTTCAAAATAAAGTGTGTTTTAGTTTACGTACATTCTGAGACAGATTTTAATGCTGTTAAACTGCATGTGACCATATGACCCATAAATATATATGTTGTGTGAAAATGAAGTCATCTCCAGCCATTCTCACCTGTTTTGTAGCAGAACAGACAAGGAGAGCTTGGCCTGGGAGGTGGAGGAAATGGGAGGCTTTGCAAGGTGAAAGTAGCGCAGGGCCAACGAATGCTGACCTTGGCACATCAGCGCCTGCAGGACCCGTTCATGCTGCCACTCAAACTGGCACTGAGAGGCGGCTGGATGCAGGAGCAACTCGAATGAACTCTGATCGAGACAAAATATATCAGTAAAACACACATCGCATTTCCTGTATTTCTCAGATTGTGTCTGAAGCAACAGCGCTGCACCCAGAACATGTGCGTGTACCTGGTGGTCATTGTGGTCCAGCAGCCAGAGGCCTTGTACCAGTTTCACCAGTCCAATGGGGATCGCAAAAGCTGTGGGGAACGACTCCACTGAGGCTCCTTCCTTATTGGGGAAGGAATACATTACATCTAGCAACAGGTAAATCACCTGAGACCACGGGTCAAGGCAACAAGGCTGAGAAAGGCTGCAGGTTTCATTTAGTCTGCACAACTCGCTCATGTTAAAACGATATTATTACTGATGTAAATAAAACAGAAACCCAGAATCTGCCCAGTGCAAACAGAGTAAGATTTGATGTTTAAAAAGCTTCAATCAAAGGATACAATTGCATGTTTGGCAGTGTCCTCGATGTTGTCCAGTAGATAAATGTCCAGCAGGGCCTGGCAATTAAAGGGATAAAGTTAACTCAGAACAATATTAGATAAAGATTTTAAAAGAGAGAGCAACGTAAACCCCGCTAGTGCTCACATGCAGTGTGGGCGGAGGGTACAGCCCGGTCCCACCATCATCCCTCTTCCACAAGCTGGACAAGCGTTCGCCACACTGAGCGACCAGACCGTCGATCATCAGGCAGTCTGCGCACAACTTCCCCCTGGGAACACGACAGCGCAGCGACGACCCGCTTTTACCAGACTGCCCAGTACAAAGAGACGTAACCCAATAATGATGGATGAGTCTACGGACTTGGCCAGTCTGGTGAGCTCCTCTCTGCGTATGGTGTAATAGTTGCTGATGACTGAGTGTGTGTAGGATGGTCTGGAGATCTGGAGAGCGTCATAGTCTGGAGGAAGACAAAAATCTAATAAATACTTGATACGATTAAATGAGATGGGGCATAATCAGAGTAGAAACTCTACCTGATCCCTCGGGAAGTAGACCGGTGCGACAGAACCACAGCACCACCTGAGCGTACTTGGAAATCAAACTGGACACCATGTTCTTGTTGATCAGACCCACCAGGCCTGCGGGAAAAAAGGTCTTTAGTAACTAGAGTGCGTTTTCAGATACCCATTCATCCACCAGATGAGCTTCAGCTTCAGCTCCGGCACCTTTCTGCGTGAGCTCGTGAGCCTCGCTGAGCAGACAGTGGAAGATGGTGCTGAGGTTGGAGAGCAGCCTCTGGCTGTGCTGAAGCAGCTGCATGGTCTGAGGGTCTGTGAAGTTAGACGAGCTGTCGAACAGAGGAGCACCTGAAAACAGCACGAGACAGGAGCGCATCAAGTCAAACCGAAAAAAGGAACAGTTACATTATTGATAAGGCGCTCACAGTCTGCTTAAAAGCATACAATTTGATCAGTAATGCAGTATATATAAATGATAACATACATATGCCATCCAACTCTTCTTTGGTGTGGACGACTTTATTCCAGGCCCAGTCCAGAATGTAACGCAGGTTCAGAGCAGAACCTGGCTGCTCTGTGAGGAACAAACAGAAATAAAACATTTAAGTTTACAGTGAAACACACACCAGAGTGCTGAGTAACAGTCTGTATATACGTGAGGGGATGAGGGGAAACAGAACCAACAGAGGTGTTTAGACCCTCGCACCTTCTGCTGTCCACTGCTTGATACAGCCAGTGATCAGTCCCAGAGAGCTGGTCTCCACTGCTGTGGACAGGATGGCATCCAGCTGCTCCTCCTGACACACACACACACATCATATATATGTCAATGTGTTTCCTGGGGAGGAAACAGGCGTTCTGTGCGGTCGTACCTGAGAGAGGCTGGAGGCCTGAGTGTCAGCCAGCCGAGATGAGAGGAGGCCGGACATGAGGCAGCGGGAGTAGCTGCTGGAGATGACGTCACTAGAGCAGGGAGCAGCTTTCTTCAAAAAGCTCAGGGTCTAAAGCAACAATGAGGTTTTTGTGAGAAGGAATTCTCATTCCAATCGTCAAGGTAAGTGTTACCGGTACAGAAGCATGGACACACAACAAAAACAGTGTTGGAAGATAAGATGAAGCTTGCCTCTTTCTGATACCCAGAGCAGGTCAAGTGCACCATTCCAGAGTTCAGCAAACAGGTAGCATCTGTTAAAGACACCAGAGGTCAAACATATAATATATACATATACAACAGACATGCAAAGACGTCCCCGGATGCACCCACCGAAGTTGTAGGTGGTGGGGTTGAAGTACTGCTCCGGTGGGGGGCAGGTGAAGGGCAGCCCCCTGCTGAGGCTGCGGTCGTGCACCACCACGTCCAGGAGGACGTGTGAGGACACCATCTGTACCACAGGGTCCAGAGACCACACCGCCAGGTACGGACAGTTCTGCAGAGACTCCCCGCCCTGAGCCGACGCAGCGGAGCGGTGGAAGGGAAGGATTAATAAAGAAAAAATCCAGGATTAATTCTGTTAACGGTCGCGGATTATCCTTCCACGTGGACATGACCCAGGTTTTAACACCAAAATCAAACACTCGACCTCCTGTGACGTCTCAGTTATTGATTATGTAGCAGGACTGATGTAGGATCTTTTGAGGATACCTCAAAGAGTCTGGCATCTGTGCGTGGTACCACCGGTTGATGTCAAAGACGCCGATGTACGTGGACAGGGTTCCTTGACCGTAGGCCTTCACCTGCCAGCTGAAGACAGACACGCTGGTGTCTGGAGACGCAACTGGATGGGGAGGAGGATAAAAGAAGGCGAGGCGTAAGAGGACGCACTTCCCCTCCCCCGCGTGGCGTCGGGTGACCGGCCTCACCTTCATTCATGCTGTCGTCCCTGTCGGGGTGAGGCCTGAACTTCTCGATGGTCTGGCAGCTGAGCAGGCGCGTGTTGGTCGTCTGAGCCCTGAGAGGAAAAACCGACCCACTTAACTCCTGACTGTAACGCTCCTCGCAGTACTCCAGGCCCTGGGGGGGGGAGACGGGTAGGTTAGGGCTAGAGAACCCCCCCTCGTGGACCCTAAACCCGTCTGCACTCCAAACCTCGTAGAGGATCTTCCCTGACGCGGAACACTTCCGTTCGCTGAAGGCCAGCTGGAGCAGGCGGAGGCTGACCATGTCTCCTTCCCTGCGTGGAAACGAGTCAAATCAGAACTCTCGGAGCGAACCGTGGAGTCGGGTTGTGCCGGGCTTACAGCTCTTGAGCAGACTGGATCGCCCAGAGGTAGCAACAGTTCCTGGGGTCGTTTTCTGGCTCCTGGAAGGTGAAGGCGTGCACGGGTACCCTGCCACCTTCCAACTGAGAGTGATACCTGAGGCGGGACGGACACACCTCGTGAGGAACGCTTCAAACTTGAACCATCCAGCCGCAGCAGAAGCTACACGTTGATTAAAGCTACTGAGGAGACTCGCCAAACAGACTCTGACACCTACTCATTCTTCAACGTCTTCATGTTCCACAGCTGCAGGTACCCGTCGGAGAATCCCACAGCCAGCTGATTGGTTCTGGGGACGTACTGCAGCGCCGTGACGCCGACTCCGCTGGGACCGTTGAGCTGCAGGCAGAGGTGCCTGCCCTGCCTGGTGCTGACCTCCCTCAGCCTGGGGATCTCTCCGGGAGATTTGGTGACCACCTGCAGGTCTGGAGCGAAAAGGCAGCATTGAAACAGGGATGTTGAGCTTCTGGTGTGATGGGAAACTCAGGGAATACTGGAGAACCAGTGAGTTATTAGTGCTCAAACACACTGGAGATAAAAAAAAAAAAAATAGGTGAAATTATCTTTGAGAGTCAAATGGTGCTGGAGAGAAAAGTCAACGAGATTAAAAGGAGCTGACACAAGTGCTGAGGGCCTGACTGGGGCTGGGGATATCAAGAAACACGCACACGCACACGCACACGCACACACACACACACACACACACACACACTCAGGGGTTGTGACCTGACCAAGAGTCTCATCTGTCAATTCATTCCGTTTATGCAGAGCTCTGAATTTAACTAACTTTGTTATGTGGAACATTGTGAAATCCTGTGATAACAAATCTGACGTAGCAACACTGTTTAAATATATTCACGCTTGTGTTCTCAGCATCAACAGGTCAGCTGATACTGGGCGCATTCTCCTTTAGAGAGATTCTGCTGGATTCCTTGTGGTTATTTTGTGATTGTTATGGAGATGTTTGAACTAGAACACATATGTACACATCTTTAAGAGGGTGGAGGAGGAATGTGTCAGCTCTGGTAGACCAGGGGTCTCCAGGGGTCTCCAGGTCCCCCCAGGGGTCTCCAGGTCCCCCCAGAGGTCTCCAGGTCCCCCCAGGGGTCCGTGAGGCTGCAGGTTCTGGTCCAACCCAGCAGCACCAGCACCAGACTGGACTCACTTCATCAACTCATCTGAGTCTTCAACAGCTGACTGGTCAAACTGGGTGAGCTGGACTGGTGGGACCAGAACCTGCAGCCTCACGGCCCCTCTGGGGGGGGGTACAGACCCCTGGTTTAGACATTACGCTCATCCAGCCGCCTTACCCGAGGCCTCTAGTTCGCTCTGGCTACACGACAAGTCGTCGAGGCAGAGGTCCACCAGCAGAACGTGCCCGAGGTCCGTCACCACGGCGGCGATGCCAAAGAACCAGCGCAGGCTCTGGTGAAGGTGCTGCGTCGAGGTGCTGGCGCCGCCGTAGCTCACCAAGGGCTCGATCGCTGTGATCTGGGGACAGAGGGGGGGGGGTCAGCTCGGCCGTTCCACCTCGGACACGACGCGGCGGCGGTCGCCTCACCCTGCCCGGTATGACCACGGCTTTGACGACCCGCGACAGCCCCAGGTCGTAGAGACACAGGACGCTGCCCTCCGCCTCCTCCAGCCCGACCAGCAGCCCCGACCGCTTCAGCCAGCCGAAGTCCCTGACGGCCAGCACGGCGGGCGGGGCCTCCCCTCCCCCGCCGAAGCAGTACGCGGACAGCCGCTCGCCCGTCAGCGCGTGCACGACCTCCAGGTGGGGGCCGCAGGCCAGCCAGGCGAGACCGCCGCGCCCTGGGAGAGAGAGAGAGAGAGAGAGAGAGAGAGAGAGAGACTGAGACCACGCCCGGAGCCCCGCGGGCGGCGACGGCGGGAGCCGGTGAGCTCACCGACGGTGAACCTCCCGTGCAGCACGGAGTCGAGGGTGATCTCATCCTCGCCCAGCGCGTCGAGAGTCACTCGTGGGAACGGCAGCAGGCTGCTCGTGACCTGAGCGGTCAGGTCTCGCATTGTTCGCTCTGAAGGGGGAAAAAACAGCAATTGAACAATCTGCCCGGCAACAAGCTCCACTTTTAATGCGTTAGAATGCAGAACTGTTGGAAATCGTTTTGAGTCCCCAACCTGCTCATCACCGTGGGCCGATAAACGCTTGACAATGTTACCGTGGACACAGATTGTTTAATGTCAAGTCTAAATCTAAATCTGGGCCTTTTCCCCTTCAAAATAAAGTTTCACGTCTGTTTTTTACTCATTTTGATGCTTTTGGTGCTCAAGTGACCGAGATGTAACCGAGAGAATCCGCTTGTTTTTCAAAATAAAAGATCACTCAGACTCAGATAATAGACACAACAGAAATAATCAATAATTTCTTGGCGGACCAGTACCGATGGATCCATGGACCGGTACAGGCCCCCGCCCCGGGGGTTGGGGACCGCTGACTTACTAACTGCGGACAGCTGGTGCAAATGTTGGCAGATGTTTGGGTGAAAGTGCAGTACAATCGCCGGCGAATCGTTCTTTTAAGGGGACCCCCCCCGACTTCGTTGCGGGTCGACTGACCTCGGCGGTGGTCCGGTAAGACGGCGCTTTATCTCCGCTGGTTCGCTGCAGTTTCGCGCCGACCATCAGACGCAAGGCTGCTGGGACTGGAACACATGGAGGGAGAAGGGGGGGTCAGCGAGCGGGAATATCTGCTGGATTCAGACGTGAACGCGCAATAATCTGAGAGGGAGTCGGGACCTGTGGGGACAGACGGGGCGATGATCGAGCTATAGGTCGATCGATAGGTCGAGCTATGGGCGTCTGGCAGTCCAGATGTTTACGTTCAATCTGCTTCACAAGACGCCAGCAAGGCACCCCTCAACATCTGTGTGATTAACCTACACACCGACTCAAGCCAGGCGCGTAATCACGACGTAATAACGACACAATTATGACGTTATAACGACGTTGTTTGCGGGTTTAAGAGGATCTTTGCGGGTTTTGCGGCCGGGAATGTTGTTTTTTTTTAAGTTCTGCTGGTTCCAGATAGTTAATCTGCCGAACTCGTAGCGCTCACCCGGTGTTGTTGTGGAGTTAGAAGACGGAACCGGACACTTTTGATGAAGATTAACGAGGGTTGGAGGACGAAGTTCCACCCACACGTGGCTCCTCCAAACCCGCCCCGACCTTCAGGGTTCGACTTGGTTCGAACAGACGGATGTTTTAGGGTGTTTTTGAGACCGAGTTGTCTCGTTTCGAGTGTTTCAGTCGTTGGTTGTTGCCGCGGTGAGTCAAAGTAGAATCCGCGCTAGCTCCCTTTAGCCTTTAGCGGCGCGGCGAATCGCGTTTATCCACCAGAAAACGGGCTCCGGCAGCTCCCAGGACGGTGGTACCGGGGGGGCAGAGGTCCCCCCCGGGGGGCAGAGGTCCCCCTCAGGGGACAGGCTCGCTCTCTCGGGGACATTCGGCGGGGGGGTTCGGGGGAGGTTGGAGGTTTTGGCGGCGCTAGCCCGGTTAGCCGCTACAACGTGGACGTTAACGTCCCCCCTTACCTGCCCCGGCTCCCTCGACGGCGGGCCCGGCTCTCCTCGGTCATAACCCCCGTCCCCGGGGAGGTTCGGGCGGCCCGCGGAGCCCCCTGCGCTGCTCGGGTGGGTGACACACGGACGCTCCCTCGCTGCAGCACCTCAGGGCGCCATTAGCCGCTCCGCTACCCCCCCGCTTCTTCTGCGGTCCTCCCAGACACGCGGGCGGCTCGGTGCTGCCCCCCAGCGGCGGGGTGTGGAAGCGCACCCTCCAACCATCAACGCACACGTCTCTATTGAACGCCTCAAACTTGTGGGAAATGATTTGTTATTGAAGCAGCACCACGAGTCTCCAAATCAGACCCTCTTTATTCTTAGAAAACCAGCAGTATTTTGGTAGAAATAACTGATCAGCCACAGCGCGCAGCCTCAAATCACTTACAGAAGGATAAACGTAAAAAAAAAAACATGCATTAAAATTCAAACTTGGCTCGTCTCCCACGCGCCCCAATCAGACACTTGACTGACGCGCTCCCCTCGTCTCATCACCCCCCATGATCGAAGTATTTTACAGTAATGGTTTATAATGCTGAAAGTCTGATGATCAACTCATATAAATTAAAAAAAAAGGCAAACAAAGCACCAGTAAAACCAGGAATAAAAACACACATGATTGCATATATTATTTCTTCACTGTACATTTATACATTTTCACGTATTCTGTGTGCGATATTCTCCCTGATGCTCAGGCACTCTGATGTCTCTGATGGGATTTGTTACACGTCCACGAATGATTTAACAAATCTGGCACATACGAGTAAAACAAAAACAAAAAGAAGCACCACATATAATATCACATCTGAAGGCAAATCCATATAAAAAACAACTGTAAAGGAAAAGTAGAGCATCGGTCTTGTTCTCCTCAAGGCGTGGAGGGCGTTTGGGACCCGGCGGGTCCCGGAGGTCGGTTACTTCGAGCGCATGTGGCGCTCGATCATCGCGCTGAAATGTTGCGCTTCCCTGAAACGAAACGAGGAATACACGCTCGGTCGTGATCGGGGACGCGCGGCGGAGGCGTTCCGGGCGCCGGTACCTGGTGGTGATCGAGCGCCCGCTCAGGAACTTCTCCTCCGCCTCCTCCAGCGAGACGTTGTCCACTCCGGCGATGGCGGCGATGACGGCCTGCTCGGGAGGACGACGGAGCGTTTGAGCCCGCTGGCCTCGCCGTCCCGAAGGGGCGCGCGACGCCGGACTCACCTCGGGGACAAGCACGTCCAGGACGAAGGGCACGAGGTCGATGAACTTGAGCCGCTCCAGGCCCGGGGCGGCGGCGTCGGCGGCCTCCGTGTAGAGGTCCTTCAGGTAGCGGTACACCTCGTCCAGCTGCTGCTCGTCTTCCAGGTACGTGTTCACCACGCGCTTCCCTCTGGCCCCCCGGAAGTGCTGGAACCAACTGGACGGCTGCTGCCCTCGGATCACGGCCTGCGGCGGGATCGGCGACACCGTCGTTGTTCGCCCGGTCCGCTCGGGGGGAGCCGATTCGCGACGCGCGTCCTACCAGGAGTCGCTCCTCGACCTTGCGCTGCTTCACGATGAAGTTCACGAGCTTCTCGTTGGCGCGCTTGCGGGCGGCGTGACTCCGGTCCGGCAGCAGCTTCTTCGGATTCCTGCCCGCGTCCTCCCGCTCTTCGCCAACGCTGTCCTCTTCTTCGCGGCTCGGCTCCTCGACAGGCTCGTTCCCGGCGAAGCCCGGACTCGCCGCTGCTCCCTGCGGGAACGTCCTCATGACTGGATGGCCTGGGGGGGGTTGAAGAAAAGCCAGGAGGAGGACCGTCAGGACCTGGTGGGAGCGCCTCATCCCTCACGGCTTCAGAGGCAAACTCACTCATGCCGTGAGCGCAGTACTCGATGAAGGATCCAGAGAAAGAGCCGCAGGCTGCAAAGAGAGAAACCCGTCAGATAATCCATCAGACTAACTTAAGGCAGACGTGGGCAAACTACGGACACGTACGGCCCATTGGGCTCTTCAGTCCGGCCCGCCGAACTCGTCCAAATTATCGTAAAAACCTCGTTCATGTCCTCTTTCCTGCAATGCCCCCGTTTCCCCGATAGATGGCGCTACCGGCCACAGGCGCTTCCGGGTCACGCAATCACACAACTCTTTGATCTTCTTTTTAAACTTTGCATATAAACTTTACACATGAAATTAACATCTCAAAATACACTTTGCCGTCGCTCCAAACAACCGTATCATTAAAGGAATAAAGACGATGTCGTAATCGTCGTTCTCGTTGTCATGGCAACCCATAAACAACACAATACAGCGTCCGCTACATAAAGACGGTCCTCAGTGTAAATCTGTTAATAAATCGGGTTGTACGTGTATGTGCGTGTTCTTACTGTGATGTGAGGTTTACACTACATCAACGCTTTAGTAGATCCGGCCCAAACACTCCATCAAACACTCCTGGACCCTCTGTCACATTTTAGAACCCATCGTGGCCCGCGAGTCAAACAGGAGGGAAGGGGAGCCCGAGTCGGACCATCGTTCATATCCCAACAGAACGACCAAACACTCCTCTGGGCCACGCGAGGGCCACGCGAGGGCCACACGAGGGCCACGCGAGGGCCGCACGAGGGCCACGCGAGGGCCACGTCAGCCGCTCTGGGATCTCCCTCAGGACCGGCGGGAGAGCCTTTCGGGTTCCCGACGCTCATCCAGAGAGTGTGGCAGAGCAGTCGCCACGTTAGTTCTACTTAACGTTTACTACCTAACCCCACCGCCTTCGTGAACATGAGGAAGAACCCTGAAGCGAGCAGGTCCGCCTGGTGGCGTACGGCGAAGGCGGCGCTTACCGATCCTCATCCTGTAGTCCGAGATGAGCGCCAGGGACCATACGATTGCATCCCGGTAGCTTTCTTTGGCTTTGCTCTGAAGAGAAACACACGTGAGAGGTGGATCACCGCGGGAGGAAAGTACCGACAACGGCTGCCCGGGGGGTCACGAGGGTCACGACGGGCGAGGCCTACCTCCAGCTTGTCGGCCTCCTCACAGTCGAAGGGCTTCAGGGCCTTCAGAGCCACGGCAAAGCTTCAGGAACAGGCGGAAGATATGGGATTATAATCCGTTTATGAAGCACGCGGGGATTAAATAAGGTGTTTATATAGTGATGTGAGTTATAACCAGAGGAGGAGGCAGTTAAACGGGACCGCCCATCTGAAGTCTCACCCTTTTTTAGCGTAGATGGTCGGGCTGTCGATCAACAGGATGCTGGCCTTCTTCTGCTTGTGGTTGACGCGTTTGACCTGGGGGAGACGGCGGAGTTTAGGCAGCCTGAAGGCGGACGGCCCCGGGGCAGAAGAGAGATAAACAAGCGATGGCGTGGAGGTGGTTCCCCTCACCAGCGAGGGCCAGAAGGGAAACTTCCTCATTTTGTACCACACGAACATCCCTTCTCTGATGGGCGCCGGCTCTGAAAGGACAAGCGTGACTCACCCCACCGGCGGCGAGACAGGCCCGACTTTTACCAGACGCGAGTGTCGCACTTCTGTCGTCCTCCAAGAAGCTCGTCAGGTCTTCGTCTTCCTCGTCCGGCTCCTCCTCTTCCTCCCCGTCGAAGCTGAAGTGGTGGAGCTGCTCCTCCTGCTGGCTGAGCTCCTCGGACAGCAGCGACGACAGCGGGGGGTCCCTCGAGGCTGGAGGGGGGACGCGGTGAGCCACGGACGCCGGGCGCCGCCGGCCGAGGGGGGACGCGGACCGCGACGGCGCCCTACCTTCTTCCTCGGTCTTCTGGTCTGATCTCCGTCGACTGCGCCTCAGGGGCGCCGCGCCGCCGGCGTCCGTCTGCTTCCTCTGCTCCTCGGGGAGGCCGCCGTCCGCCCCGCGCGCCCGCGCCTCGCCCTCCCCCGGGCTCCTCTTCGCTTTCGAAGCCGGGGTCCGCCGGCGCCCGCCCGGCGACGGGACGGGTCGCGTCCCCTTCGACCGCGTGGAGCGGCGCGGGCGTTCCGCCGGCAGACCCGCTCCGCTCAGGGCGTCCGCGAGGCTCCTGAAGGCCTCAGCCGAGGAGCCCTTCGACGGCGTGGAGGTCAGCTGGTCTTCGCCCCTCTGCTGGGTCCTCCTGCTTCTCTTCGGGGAGTTTCGCGCGGCCTTCGGGGACGGCCGCTGGACCGCGGCGGGACCGGAAGAGGCACTCGCGTCCTCCGTGCTTCGACAGAGGACCCCTGGGGACCTGTGTCCCCCCGGGGCCTTTCTGAGGGCCCTCTTCCTGGTTTTAAGAGAGTCGCCTGAAAGACAGTTCGGTTGGGTTTAGTTGGGCTGTTAGTTCTGGTTCTGGACTGAAACACTCGAAGGCGAAAGAGGCGGGGGACCTGTCATTGCAAAAGAGCGCCGTTCTTGTGGATCCGAGATCAGAAGTGTGATTTAAGCTGAACGGGAGAAAACCAGAAGTGAGTAGATTAAATGATGGAAGCAAACATCCTCAGGCAGGTCGACGTTATCCAGGGACAGCTTTTCCCACTTATCGCTTTGTCATCAAACGTCAAGGATTTTTGCACGAATGGACACAAACAAACCAAATAAAACAGCAAACGGAGCAAAAACAGAGAGAAAAGAGTTTTACAGCAACATTGAAAGAGAAAACTTCCACTTAAAAACACAGCAGAACGACCCGTTTAGTAGAGAATCAGACGCTATGCTGTCATAAACGTTTACAATATACTATAATATCTGTACACTATATTAACTATATACTATATTAACTATATAATATCTTTATAACTAATAAAAACACAACATACCAACTTAGCAGCTCACACGGTGGAAGCCAAAACCTCGCTTTCCATGCTCCTCAGCGCCAAATGTTGCATTAAAACTTGATCTTGGGGCGTTAGTTTAGAGCTTCTGTCCAACATTAAAGGAGATTTTGAATATTTAAGCGTTAACGTCCAGACTGTAAACATTTAAACGCCGGGGAGAGACGACGCCGTTGGGCCGCCAGCGCCCCCTGGTGGCGGGAGGACTACAAACGCAGAAGAAGGGGGCGGGGCCTCTTCTTCTACTGCTCTCGTGGTCACGTCAGGCTGGGGGCGCTGCTGCCCCCTGGCGCCTCCTCCGGTCACTGCTCTTAACCACCTTAACTAGTCCCGTGGTGTGCAGGTGACCCAGCGGTCTGTACCTGTAAATAAAAGGGTTTGTGCTCGTGAAACAGCATGTGTCGAGGTCACACTGCCGTCGCGTCCATCAGGATGTTTCTCAGCCAGAGCCACCACCCTGCGCTCTTTTCTGTTATAAAATATCCTGCTTCCCCTCCTCAGGTCATTATTGTACAATCACAATAAATAAATAAATATTTTAAACGTTGACACGTCCCATCATTTTAAGAACAACAGTGATATGACAGTAACAGCAGATCTTTTTGTTACATCTTTGCCTCCTCTCTCTGGTGATGAATAAGGAGTCGTCCATCATTTGTTAGGTGGGGTGCAGCGCTATTTTTATATTTCCCCTTTAATTTGGCCACAGAGCTGCAAAGACAGAGTTGAGTTCGTCATGTCTCGCAGAACAACGGTGGGGGGCAGTGTGGAACCACGCAACACTGTAACAAGGACAAGGCTTTCTCTGTTTCGAGGACACTCAGACTGTGACTGAAACACTGAAACACTGAAACACTCTGCCTTGAAAAACAAATAAAAATTATATTTTTCAAAAAAGAGGAAATGCACTTACAAAGGAAAAACTAAGAGCAAAACTTAACAACGCATGACGAGTTAATGGTTTAGATATTATTGCAAAAATGGGCAGGAAAGGGGAAAAAAAGCTTTAATTTTAAAAACACGACTGTATAAAACCTTAAATACAACCACAACACACAGGAGGCAGAGCTATGATGCTGAGGGAACGACGGCATACGTCGGTTATCGTCTCTCATTTAATTAAAGAAACGCGTTTCGTCTGATGGAGTTCAGGTAAAGTTTACCGGGGACATTTTTATAAGAGAAAAGAAACGAATACAGCGACAACCGGAAGTGGGTTGTGTCATTAAAGCTCGTTACTGGGTGATTGGGGGGGGTCTGTGTGGTTTGCGCCATAACTCTGAACAAACCGAGTCATCAAAGCGTCAAATATCGTCCTTCTAATCACCCAGCGGCCGTAAAGGTGCACCTGCACGAGCCCAGGTACGCGGGGCCACCTCTGGATGCGGATTGGCCTGCGGGCAACAGGGGGGCCGGACGGCCCCGCCCTCATCCAGATGTGCGCTCCTCCAGTCGAGGGCTGGTTCCAGTCGTCCGCGCTCGGGCACAGAAGTCGTCTCTCCACCTCGACGGCGCCCCCAGACCCCCCCCCCCCCCCCCCCCCCGGAGCCCCTGACCCCTGAGGCGGGGTCTACCTGCCCGGGCTGGGACGCGGAGCTGACGCGGGGCCGAGCGCCATGCGCGCCGGCAGCGGGGGTGCGCAGAGCAGCCGGAGCTGACGGGGAGCGGTCGGCCGCACATCTCCGCCGGCTCCGACCCGAGGAGAGCGGGGTCCTTTTGTGCGTCCTGAGGGACAGCCCAGGATGTAGCGGGCGTGCGCGCACATCTGGAAGTGTTCGGGGGGTTTTAGACTTGTAGTTAATTGAAATCGATTTTTTATTTTTTTTTTTTTGGATGTGAAACTGCAGCAGAGGTCCCCTCCTCTCACCTCCAACATGACTTCGCTGTCGGGGACCAAGGAGAGGTCCGTGAGCAGCCGCAGCCGCAAATACGGGGTAGGTGATCCGCCCGCGGGGGTGCGGACACACCTCTGTCGTCCGCGCTCCTCTCTCCTCTCTCGTCTCCATCTTCAGCCTCTCGGGCTTCGTCGCTTGACGGATGGCTCTCGCGGCGCTCCCGCGGCACGCGCCGCCGCCGTCGCTCGTCCTCCCACACGTCTTGATTACGACGTGAGGACGCACCTGTCTGCGCCAACCGCCTCCAATTACGACCCGCATCATGCCCACTTGGCGACCGTGCAGCCTCTCGTCGCTCACTTGTAGACTGGGGGGGGGCAGTGGTTCCCCCCCCCCGCGCCTCCACCACATCACTGAGCCAGGTCTCAGGTTCACCCGGCCGCAAAATGCCCAATTTTCCAAACCCCTTGCGGCGCATTTGACGTGCGCGAGCGTGCGCGCCCGACTGGATCCCAGCGGCGCGAGCAGCCTTTTACACGTGTGCTTGCATTTACAGCAAGACCCCCCCCCCCCCCCCCTCTTTGGGCCGAACCGCCTGTGCGCAACACCCAAACGAGATGCGAACAAAGTTTATTGACGTCTGGACGCGGTCCATCCTGGTCTTAGATACCAGAAGACCTGCGGCTGTGACGTTATCGCCGCAACCTGTTGTGCGTCCTGGGGCTGGACGCAATTAAAACTTTACAAATGGTACAAATCCGGCTGTCTTATGCAGCAGGGAGGAAGCCCCCCGCCTCGTGAGTATCCACTGCTTTTGTTAACGCGTCCTTTGTCGCCCTTCTCTCCGCTCCAAGGTGCCCGACACGTCGCCAACCAAGTCTGGCAGCTTCTTCCCGGACACATGGTGCCGAAAGGCTTTCGAGGAGACGGCCCGCTCCGGCACGCGTCCCGCGCCAGAGGGAGCGGGCTCCATGCCGAGCTCCACGGGCACCCCGTCCCCGGGTTCCGGGATCTCCTCCCCGGGCTCCTTCTCCGGCTCCCCGGGCACCATCTCCCCGGGGATCGGGACCGAGTCGCCCGGCTCCCTGGGCGGCTCCCCGGGCTTCGGGACGGGGTCCCCGGCCTCGGGCAGCGGGAGCTCCCCCGGCAGCGAGAGAGGGATGTGGTGCGAGAACTGCAGCGCGAGGCTGACGGAGCTGAAGCGCCAGGCCCTGAAGCTGCTCATCCCCGGACCTTACTCCAGCAAGGTACGAGCCCCCGTCCGCCCGGACCCCAGGACCCACGCGCACAGGCTGGCCCGGTTACGCACGGCCCGGTTACGCACGGCCCTGGTAGCACGGTTACGCACGGCCCGGTTACGCACGGTCCGGCTGGGCCCGGCTGGGCCCGGCTGCGTCCCCTCGGACCTGTCGGCTCGCCGACGCGGCCTGGGCGGCTGTGACGCGCGTTAACGCGGCCGCGGACAGAGCCCCGGGGCTCCTCGCCGGAGTTATTGTGCTCGTAAATCAGAAGCGTGCCGTCATTTGTCACGGCCTCATTCGATCAGGCGCGGAGAGCAGATCCAGCAGCCTCTGGGACGTATGACAATTATCTCATCTGAAGCTGTTAACCAATGGCCGAGCCCACGCCAAAGGGAGATAATGGATGACGCGGGGGGGGGTTCTTTTGATTTTGGTTTCATCTCGGGGTCGCGCGCTCTGCTGGTTTGCTCTTTTCTGGAGTTTTAAGATGACGGATCACTGAGAGACCAAAGCCAGCGTTCGTCCAGATGTGGATCCATGCTGCCGATAGATCGCACCCCCCCCCTTTCACGGGAGGGTTTTTCATTTGTTTTTATGCATTTCTCTTTAGGGGTCACTCACTTGATCGATTCTAATTCTATTAGTAGAATGATTATTGACGATGGATCATCACCCCTGATATGATCTACACGTCTGTTATAGCTCCAGCTCCCGTTAATCCAGCCTCATCTAACAGCAAGAGGTTGAGGAATAATCTGACTAGTGTTGACTGGGTTTCAGATTGGGGGGGTTGGGGGGGGTGATGGGGACTGTTGGTTAATTAATATGTTGGAGTATTTGAGGGGGTGTGTGCAGTTGTAGTTAATTAAGGCTTCTCCTTTGTGTAAGTGTGTGGACACGACTGCTGGAGTGGAGGGGGGGGGGTCACGACGAGGGCAGGCTCACACACTTCATGAGGATTATATTATTTATTCAGACGTTCACAAACGCTCCGGTCTTGTTGGTTTTAATCGCGTAGCCGCAGTCACACGTTGGTCTGCGCTAATTAGGGGCTGCTGACGCTGCGTCAGACGGGTTAGGGCGAACACCAAACCAGCTCCCAAAACCACCGACAGACCAGGAAACACGGGCTAGTGGGCGGGGCAGGAGACGGACAGACGTGAAAGGCCTGGCGGGAATCACAGAGGAAGTAACTACAGAAGTAACTACAGAAGTAACTACAGAAGTAACTAACTGTCCTTCAGGAATTCTCTTTTGGGTCCAGCCAAATTCCTGTAACAACTGATGTTAAATCACAGGAAGTTATGCTCTAACATCTCTACATCCGTAAACACCGATGAACACAGAACACTATATCTTTGGTCTGCTTTGATCTTCTTTGATCTTCTTTGATCACCCAGTTGGGCGGCTATATGCATGCAGGTTGTTTCAGTGGAACGACAGTTGGAATCCTCACAACTTCCGTTGTGTCTGATCTGAAGTGTCTGAAGTGGTGTGTGTGTGTGTGTGTGTGTGTGTGTGTGTGTGTGTGATTTAGTCACCAACAATCAGTTGAGCTGACAGTATGTACTGTATGTTTGTGAAGTGTCTGGAGAAAAACTGAATTCATCTTCTCGCCCTTTCCTCCTCTCCTCCAAATGTGCCAGAACAGCATTTAAGCTGAGGGTGTGTGTGTGTGTGCATGTGTGTGTGTGTGTGTGTGTGTGTGTGTGTTCCTGTCTGGCTGAACTGTCAGCATAAGATGTCCATGTTACTCCCCAAAGACACTAAGACATATGTGACTCTTTGCAGCAAGAATAAAAAAAGAATCAACCACCAACTGATAAAACCCTCACACACACACACACACACACACACACACACACACACACACACACACTCACCCAGACGACAATACTTTATGCAAATGATGACCTTCAAAATTAATTACTGAATATTTTTGTGTGTCTAGGTTAAATTGTGCTGGTGGGTTCAGTTTTGCTTGGTGGGCATTTTGGATAGTTAGTATGCACACACACACACACACACACACACACACACACACACACACACACACACACACACAACCACACACACATTTATTCATTCATAATGAAGGAAGCAGGTATTTCTTTCCAATTAAACAACATTTTTTCATGTTTCACATCAGGTCTTATTGTCCAAGTAACTTGATTACTGTTTTTGGATGAGCTGGAGAGAGAGAGAGGTAGAGAGAGGTAGAGAGAGAGGGGTAGAGAGAGAGGGGTAGAGAGAGAGAGGTAGAGAGAGAGGGGTAGAGAGAGAGGGGTAGAGAGAGAGGTATAGATTTGGCCGTGTGTGTATGGAAAGAGAGGGATTAGACTGAAGCGAGTGGGGTTTGGGGCTTAGATGCACCCACTCACGCACAGACAACACTTGTAACCACGAGACTCAAAAGCACATCTGGCTTCACAGCTGCACTCACTTAAGTGCTCCGTCTCCTTTACAGGGAGCACATCCTCAGTCTGTCTGTGTACGTTCATCCCTCAGACCCCCCAAAACAGACATGGAGGCAGCGTGATCTGTTTTTGGTTGGTCCGATTCAGCTCAGAAAACTGGGTCAATATCTGTGTGTGTGTGTGTGTGTGTGTGTGTGTGTGTGTGTGTGTGTGTGTGTGTGTGTGTGTGTGTGTGTGTGTGTGTGTGTGTGTGTGTGTGTGTGTGTGTGTGTGTGTGTGTGTGTGTGTGCGTGTGTGTGTGTGTGTGATTTAGTCACCAGCAAGGAATCAGTTGAGCTTAAACGATGAATGTTTGTGAAACATATACTTCCATGTTACAATGAAACCAAAAAGAATGTGTTTTTATATTTAGTCATTGAGAAACTTTCTGGTAACTCCAGATTTATTAATTTACCTAAAATGTGTTGTGATGATGCTGATGTGTTGATGTGTGTTGTGTTGATGTGTGTAGATGTTGATGTGTGTTGTTGTGATGTGTGTTGTGTTGATGTGTGTAGATGTTGATGTGTGTTGTGTTGATGTGTTTAGATGTTGATGTGTGTAGATGTTGATGTGTGTTGTGTTGATGTGTGTTGTGTTGATGTGTGTTGTGTTGATGTGTGTTGTGTTGATGTGTGTAGATGTTGATGTGTGTTGTGTTGATGTGTGTAGATGTTGATGTGTGTAGATGTTGATGCGTGTTGTGTTGATGTGTGTAGATGTTGATGTGTGTTGTGTTGATGTGTGTTGTGTTGATGTGTGTTGTGTTGATGTGTGTTGTGTTGATGCGTGTTGTGTTGATGTGTGTAGATGTTGATGTGTGTTGTGTTGATGTGTGTTGTGTTGATGTGTGTTGTGTTGATGTGTACATGTTAATATCTGTAAAATGTGCTGATATCAGGGAAGCCTGTAGTTTTGAGCGCATTATTTAACGTGTGGACGACAGTCAACGTGTTGAAACTCCTCCACATGCGTCTAAATTCAAGTTAATTCTATTTTTGGTCCACAGTGACCAGAACCTTGAAGATGTTGAGATGTTTTTACTGATTAGGATACGTATCACCAGGACCCCCCCAGAACCCCTCGTGGGAGCGTTCCCCATGAGCCCGACCCTCAAAAGCGACTGATGAGCTCATCCCAGTCATTTGTCTCTAATTGGGCCGCTCATCAGATCAAACGGGGGTGTCACCTCCGCGGTGTCGCTCCTCGGGGACGCCTCTCGGGCCGCCATCCTAAAGAAACATCCCATCGTGCGGCCGTAAGCGCCCTTCCCCGCACAGCTGGTGTTGCCACGGCAGCAGCGTGTGACAGATGTGAGCTGCATACACATCTCCATCGCTGTTAATGGGATCTCCGTAGTGTGTGTGTGCGTGCGTGTGTGTGTGTTGGGGACAGAGACGGGGGTGGGGGGTGGGGTTTGGGGGGTGCTGATGCGCATAATAGTGCACGTGGGCCGTGCACGTGTTTTGCGCCGCTGCGGTGCGCGTGCACATCTCTGCTCGTGCACGTGGAAAAGAGAGGTGATCATGGCTGAAACCTCTCAGGTGTGAAAGACATTAACATACAGAGAGGTGGATGATGGGGGGAGGGAGGGGGGATGGATGGAGGGATGGATGGATGATGGAGGGATGGATGGATGATGGAGGGATGGATGGATGTACAGTCTCAGTCTCATTTATTTCCTGTTCTGTTTCCTAACTTGTGTTTTTTTAATCTAAAAAAACACAACGGTTGAAGTAACACCGCTGCAGCCACACACACACGCACACACACACACACACGCACACACACACACACACACACACACACACACACCCTCCCCCAGGCCTTCTCCATACAGATGTTATCAGCCAGGTCATGTACTGTAGGTATGAGCTGATGAGGAACACGAGGCTGCTTCCCCTCGTCCTCACCGTCAACAGAGCTCCACCAGTAGGTCCCACTGGGAACACTGGTGGGAAGACCTGCATACATCAACAGGGATCCCTGAGGGACCATGAGAGAAGGGAGGGATGACGCTGATGGGAGGAGGGGAGGAGGAGAGGAGAGGAGGAGAGAGGAGAGGAGAGGAGAGGAGGAAGAGGAGGAGAGGAGTGGAGGAGAGAAGAGAGGAGAAAGAGGTGAGGAGAGAAGGAGAGGAGAGGAGAGGAGGAGGAGGTGAGGAGAGGTGAGGAGAGGAGGGAGAGGAGGAGGAGGAGGAGGTGAGGAGAGGTGAGGAGAGGAGGAGGAGGAGGAGGAGGAGGTGAGGAGAGGTGAGGAGAGGAGGTCCTCTAGGGAGGTCACTGCCCCAAAAGAACCAGAGGAGTCAGAGGATGATTCTGCTCCATCACCAGTTTCTCTTTTCGTACAATTTTGGAGGCTGTACTCATCATTAAAAGTGTGTGTGTGTGTGTGTGTGTGTGTGCGTGCGTGCGTGCGTGCGTGCGTGTGTGTGTGTCTGTCTGTCTGTCTGTCTGTCTGTCTGTCTGTGTGTGTGGTGTGTGTGTGTGTGTAACTCACATTCCAGCTGTGTGTCACAGAAAAAGCCCCCGACCCCGGCTGGCATCAGGAATAGCTGCAGCGTGTCAGAGGAGATCACAATCACCGGTTCTGAGTGACGCTGACGTTTCTGTCGGTGGTCTTCCTCCACACACGAGGCCTCCGAGTCTGGGGGGTCCTGGACGTGACCAGCAGACCCCTTCAGCCACAAAATACACCCCCAAACCACAACAGGCATCAGTCCCTGACCCAGAACCACTGGGAACCAGTTTAGGGGTCACAGGACTGATTCATGATTGATCCATCTACAGGATAATCTGGAGATATCATCAGAATAGAGAGTGTGTGTGTGTGTGTGTGTGTGTGTGTGTGTGTGTGTGTGTGTGTGTGTGTGTGTGTGTGGACCACGAGAGAAGGGAGGGATGACACTGATGGGAGGAGGAGAGGAGGGGGGGAGGAGGAGAGGGGAGGAGAGGAGGAGACGACAGGAGGAGAGGAGGGGGAGAGAGGAGAGGAGGAGAGGAGGGGAGGAGAGGAGAGGAGAGGAGGAAAGGAGAGGAGGAGAGAGGAGGAGGAGAGGGGTGTGTTTGTGTATGTGTGTGTGTGAGGGGTGTATTAATTTAAAACCTGCTGTAATTCTATTGAAGGTTGATTAAAGAAAGCCTGTGTGTGTGTGTGTGTGTGTGTGTGTGTGTGTGTGTGTGTGTGTGTGTGTGTGTGTGTGTGTGTGTGTGTGTGTGTGTCTGTGTGTGTGTGTGATCCAGACTGAGACAAAAAGTCAATTTGCTGCTCAAACAAAACGTCCATTTTGTGTCTCCCTCGTTCTTTGTGATTAAATGTCAGACGGCTGCGCGTGTTGACCCAAGAAGTTACATCCAAAAGGTTTTTGCCCGTACGCCGATCCCGCCGTGGGGCAGGACGAGCCTGTAATTAGAGAGGCCTGGCGTGGCTTCACGAGGAGAGCGGGGCCGCGTCGTTCAGAGCGCGTCCTCAACGCCTTCGACGCCCGTGGAGGAGCGCGGTGAAGGGCAGGAGGTGAACCAAGAACAAGGCTGACATTTGTGTCTGTGTTTCCAGCTCCGTGAAAGGTTTTCCTGCCAGAGATGTGTGTGTGTGGTGTTTAACGCCCCACACACACACACACACACACACACACACACACACACACACACACACACACACACACAACTCAAATACGTTCTTGTGCATCAGGTAGTTCAGGATGAGGGAGGAATATTGATCACCTGGGACAGCGTTCTCTCAGCTCCTTAACGGACCTGCAGAGATCCAGGAGACGTGTTGAGGTGTTCATGACGACGACTTTAATTAAAGTCGATTCTACTTCACTTTTATGATCAGTGATCATAAAAAATAATGGTGTTGTCTCGTAGAACAAACGTGTTCTCTGCAGCTCATCACCAGAGTGAAGCGCGGAAGGTAAAACCTCGAGGAATGGAAAAAAGAGGCAGCAATTCATATAAGCAACACAAAGAAAAATAAATAAGCTGTGTGTGTGTGTGTGTGTGTGTGTGTGTGCGTGTGTGTGTGTGCGTGTGTGTGTGTGTGAGAGAGACTCACATTAAATTGGCTGTTTGTTCCCAGTCTGTACTTCAATCAGACGTTGAGGACAGGCTCTAGCTGTTAAACTTTCCAATTACCTCGAGCAGATGGAGCCTGCGGAGCTCCATTCGGGGTCTGAAATTCTTGTTGTTGTTTACCGATATAGGATCCCGACTGTAGCGGGCTGTATACGCTCTCACGGGGGGGGGGGCATTATATAAACCTGCCCTACAGCAGGTTTATATAATGGAAAAGAGTGGATTTATTTATTGTTCTAGTCTGATATCCAACGCCGAGGTGAACAATGGAACTCAGAAATGAGGCTTACAGGTGCTCGCCTTGAAGTACGCCTGTCGGCGCCACGGCAACGTGGAGGAAGTGACCCGATGGGTGTGGAGATTCTGGACCTGGTTCCAGGTCCACGTCACCAAACACTCCCCTCCGCTGCTTCTTCCCTAGAACACAGACAGCAGCGTCATTGATGCGGTTCTACGGGGGCCCCCAGCCCCCCCACCAACCCCCCCGGCCCCCCATCAGCCCCCCCCGGGCCCCCACCAGCCCCCCGGCCCCGCATCAGCCCCCCCCGGGCCCCCACCAGCCCCCCCCCGATACGCTGCAGCAGCTGGCGGACCGAGCGTCGCCTCTCCGAGCACCAGCTGTGCTCTTCATCGGGACTCCCCGTCCCCCGCCTCGGGCCCTCCGGAGCGAACAGTGGCGTTCTGTGGCGTCTCTGCCGCGATGAACGGGCGCTACTGTGTGAGCGGGAGCTGGAAAAGAGCGGGCACGCCCCGGAGACGCGCAGGCCTGCGCGGAGCTTTGAGGTTGACGTCGACACGCGCACGGTTCTGATGCGAACATCTGGGCAAACCACATGACAAATGGGTTTGAAGTCGCCTTCAAACGTGGACGTTGTTGAATGACTGAAGTACTTATTCACCCAAAACCTCACGAAATAGTCGGAGAAGTTTATTTCTGGATGGCGAATCCAGACTCCAGCGTTTCTGGAGTTTCATTGAACGTCGTGAACAAGAAACACGGAAGCTTGAAGAGCGTTGAGCGTGGAAATATCAAACTACGGCGTACAGATAAGATTAAATCTGCTTATCGTTATCGAAGAGCCCGAGCCGACCTCGAAAATCTCTGATTCAGTTTTTATGACTGGAACACGGCTCGGAGTGTGTGTGTGCGTGTGTGTGTGTGTAAACAGCAGATCTTTACCTTCAGTTACCCCCACTGAGCCTCACTAACCTTGGGATGGGAGGATACTCAAGAGCGGGGGGGGGGCGACAGTGTGTGTTCAGGTGTGGGATACGGCATGACGGATCACCTCACGCGGCGGGCAATTCATCACTGTCAGCCCGGAGAGCAACGGGAACGAGAGAGGGAGAGAGAGAGGGAGAGAGAGGGAGGGAGAGAGAGATGGGAGGACGGGATGGAGAGACCTGGGAGAAGGACGATAAAGAGCAGAGAGAATAAAGGCTGTAGTTACCGTCCTGAAGAGGACCAGATGAGTTTAAAGCACCGGTGGGAGAGAGGGACAGACCTCTGACTACCTGTGTTCCAGGTACTTACACCTCTGGAGCTCTTAACTAACTCTCCCTAACCTCACGCATCTCACAAACCTGATTTAGGACTTTTGGATTTGCTTTATATATTATATTTACACAGACAGGCCCCTCCCTTACTGCGGCTAAATGCTAATAGATGACCCAGTTATGTGTGGTACCGATCCCTGAGGGTTCTTATCTGCTTTAATACCAGATAACGGTTTTTGTTCACCTGTAGATTTTATATTCTTAATGTAAATTAGAGCTTAACTTAGAGCTCTGTTTGTTCTTGACTTCGTGGCCACACCCCGGAGCTCAGGATGAAGAGGCAGCCGACCCCCGCTATCAGCGCGAGGCAGAGATGATCGATGGCGGGTCCCTTCAGTCGGGTCGGAAATGGAGCCTGACGTCCAGCCCTGGACGGCGCTCGGCGCTCCATCAGCTGCGATCGATCGTCTTTTCGTTTCCTCGGGAGCACCGCTTCTAGGCAGGTGCCCCCCCAAGGGGGCGAGAGCGCGCTCCACGGCGGTCCCGCGTTCACCAGAGCACGCTGGCGCACGCACGCACCGACGTGGAGCGGCGAACGCGGGCTGGGAGGCGTGAACCATTCCCCCAGACCAGATGAAGAGGCTCAAATCTTCATTTGCAGGAGGGTTTGACGGGGCGCCGACGGGGGCCGCAGGAGGTCCGACTGATCTGGGCCCGGCTTTTCATCTCCCCCTGATTGGGTTAAGAAGCGCTGGAGCACCCTGTCACACGCTCTGGAGCGAGGATGTCATCTCACATTAAAGACGCTCTACGGCGACCGGCCGCGTTTGTTCGGGGGGCGTGGGGGTGGTGGTGGTGGGGGGGGTCGTGAAGGTCACCTCCACGTCCTGAGGGTGGGCCGGGGACGGGCCTCCAGCGCTCCGACGGCCTCTTCAGAACCTTCAGAGTCGCAGCGGGAGTCGCTCGCGGACGGGAGGGCGCTGCCGCGTGTGGATGAAAACGTAGGAGCACATCAAAGGCTCCGCGGTAGGAAACGGCCCCCGCCGTCTTGGCGCTTCGGCGGCGCTCCCGGGGAAAGGCCCGCGCTCAGCGGAGCTCTTAGCGGAAGCGCTGGAAACGGCGGGGAGAGCCGCACGCCACAGAACCTGCATCAACACCCCCCCTCAGACGCCGGGGTTACTCTCCCAGCACGCTGCACACGCCGGCGTGCACACACCTGTATACGTGCGAGCACGCCGAGGTCTCCGCAGAGACGGTACGCAGCGAATTATGCTCCTCCATAGCTAGATACTTGTGTGAGCTAATTAATTTCTGCATTGCCATGGCAACAGGACCATTCCGCCGCAGTTTTCTTTGTTAGTAATATAGCATTTCAACATCACAAGGGGCTGTGTGCACGTACGTGTGTGTGTGTGTGTGTGTGTGTGTGTGTGTGTTATAAATCAGAGAGGTATCCTGCAGGGACCCTTAAATTATTTGTCACGGGGGGGTGGGTGGGGGGGTGGCAGATTGTGAGGAGGTGAGATATCTTGACTTCTCACTAAAGAACCAACCTGCTCGGGGTTGTTTTCTTTACTCCAGTCACACTAATCTGCCCACTGGCTAGCTTTTATAATGAGTCAATTAAGTGTTTAGTGTGCCCATAATTAGTGTACTGGTATGTTCCCCATTATCTGTTTGAAGTCGGTCATTTTATAATTGAAAATGCAAAATAACGGCGGCCGTGCCTCAAACACCTGATTACTCCTCACCGCGCTTGTTTGAGAAGAAGGTGGCTTGGTGGGATGTTCTCGGGGGTCCGCGGGGGGGCTTCCAGAGGTAAACAGCCCGGCTTTAATATTCAACGGCACCGGGGAAAGAGGACAGGCTCCAAAGAAGCGCCGAAGGAAACGTCTGTTTAAGCTGTGAAAGTATGAAATTGTGATTCTGGCTGAGACTGAGGACTTGATTTATCTGGAGGCTGACAGAATCACAGTTAGTGCTGCTTATTTTAACACAAAGAGACACGTTAGTGGTCTGACAAGAAGGCAACAGAGAGGGAGGGAGGGAGGGAGGGAGAGAGGGAGGGAGAGAGAGAGAGAGGGAGGGAGGGAGAGAGAGGGAGAGAGCGAGCAAAGAAAACACAGATTCACCGAGAGGCTCTTTTTCTTGACCCGTCTGTCGTCTATCTGCGCCCCTCCGTGCTCGGTGTGTGTGTGTGTGAGTGTGTTTGTGTGTCATTTGTAACCTCTGCCACTGACCTTGATCTCGCACGCTCGATCCGTCACTTACACAAACACAAACACACACAAACAGACGTGAAGACACACACCATCGTTCTCCATCATGGGACCAGTACCTGTGAACACGACCACCGGCGCCTTTGATGGATTTACACACTCACACACCATTTAGGGCATTTTCTTCACAGCGTCTTTGACATGGTTTGTCTTTTTTTTTTTGCTTCTTCACTGGTTTGTATCATTCTGTCACACACACACATGCACACACACACACACACACACTTCCTACTGCCAGTGTCCTGAACAGGTGGAACACACCGTCTGCATCTCTTCTGCATGAATACACTGATCCTTAACCTGCTATGTGTGTGTGTGGGAGTGTGTGTGGGTGTGTGCGTGTGTGTGTGTGTGCATGTGTGTGTGTGTGTGCGTGCGTGCGTGCGTGCGCAGAATATCAACAAACACTGCAGGAGTGTACCAGAGCTGGTGGTAATGAATGAGAAGGGTAATTGTGTAAGAGGAGAAGAAAAGGTTTACCTTCCCTGGTCACTCATTTGGAACTAACACACGTGCACACACGTGAGCGTGCACGTGTGTTAGTGGCCATGTGCGCATGCCCACACACACACACACACACACACACACACACAGACAGCAATCTGTGTCTCTGCTTCCTCTCTTTTCACCACTAAATCCATCTGTGCAGGGTACAGCTGAGGTGTGCTCACCTGCCCTTTAAATCAACACATACACACACACGCGCGCATGCACGCACCACACACACACACACACACACTCATGGGCTATCTGTGGCTTGCTCACAGTCACTCGCAGAATTCTGATGAACTCAGAGGTGAAGGGATGCCTGCAGGAGAGGGAACAGTGAGGAGATAAAGAGGCCCGCTGAGAGGCGTTTTTATTCTCGTAATCTCAAACAAACAAAGACACATTTAGATTATTCTGTAAAATGTGGGCTTCTCCTCCCGTTAAGATCGTGTAAGAACGACCGCACATCGGACGATGGTCAAGTCAGAGTTCTGCTCTAGCTGAGCAACCAGCTGAAAATAAGGAAGCATTGATGAGAGCAGAAATATGGACGGAGTCAAGGAGAGCAGACGGGCTGAATGAGAGTCTGTGTTAATGTGTGTGTGCGCGTGTGTGTATCTGTGTGTGTGTTTATGTGTGTAAGTGTGTGTGTGTGTGAGTGTGTGTGTGTCCAGAATATTACCAGGGCCTCCGTCGGTATCAGAGGGTCGGTTGTTCTGTCCTCCTGACAGCTCAGCTCACCTTCCCCTCTCCTCCAGATCGGGGCTCCTTTGGAACGAGGCCCCCGTCTCAAGGGGCCACGCGGCGTCCACTTCGGGGCCCCTCTGGTCGAGGCCCCTGCTGCGCGTCTCCGTGCTTGAGTGTCTGTGAGAGGAGAGGTCAGGCGAGGGGAGCAGAGGCTCCTCTTTTTAAAACACTTCTAAACCCGTCCGGGGCCTTCGGGTGCTTCACGGTGGATTCTGTGTTTGTGTTTCGGCCGTGGTGGAATAAACTCAGCGGTGTTCCTTCAGGAAGGGGAACGAGGAGGGAACGAGGAGGGAACGAGGAGGGAACGAGGAGGGAACGAGGAGGGAAGGAGGAGGGAAGGAGGAGGTCGCCCATGTGGCTGCGGTCTTCTTCACAAAAAAAAAACGCGCTGCTGAACAGAAATTCTTCTTATCTGCGCTGAGCAAATATTTTCTTCTTATTTTCGCTGGTTGTTGCGAGTGCCGTGTCCCGACCGACGGCAACAAGCGCGGTGTTGTGGGGAAAACGTGTTGTGAATCTCGATGTGTTCCGGCCGGGATCGGCAGGATGGAAGGTGGATTTAATAAATGCACAGAAGTAGTCAGGTGTGTTTGACAAATGCTCCTCTGGCAGCATCTCTGGGCTCCAGCCTCCTCTCTGCTGAGGGACAAGTCACGTACGCCTGAAATATGTTTGTGCTTGTTAGCCAGGAATGTGTGTGTGTGTGTGTGTGTGTGTGTGTGTGTGTGTGTGTTTCGGTTACAGTGTTTTACAGTTACAGCTCCACATTCCCTCATTTTACTGGACTAACAAGGTAACCTTTATCTAAAAATGCACACATGCACACGCATACGCAGCTGAAGTTTGTGAGGGTGTGTGTGTGTGTGTGTGTGTGTGTGTGTGTGTGTGTGTGTGTGTGTGGACACAGCCTAACAGGCTGCTCTCACATTAGGCAGTTACATTTTACCATTGGATGAAATGTTGCTTTGTGCAGACATGCAGAGAAACCTCTCTCTCTCTCTCTCTCTCTCTCTCTCTCTCTCTTTCGCTCTCCCTCTCTCTCTCTCTCTCTCTCTCCCTCTCTCTCTCTCTCTCTCTCAAGATAGTCAGGTAGTATTTTACTATTTACTTTATTTCATTTTAAATGACCTCATGAGAGAGCGAGAGAGAGAGAGAGAGAGTAAATCAACAAGAAAATGAGCGGCTTTCCTCGACACGTCAGTTAATATTTTACTCACTCCTCTTCTGCGGTGTTCTTGTCAGTCACATCATCGTCCGCTCAGAGATGACATCAGCCAATCACGTGATTATTGATTAGGCACAAGCACACGAAATGCCACATCTCCATAACTCACCCATCGATTAATCTCCAGCAAAGAAAGCGCATCACGCCCTCGCGGGTCGATGGAAAACCTCGCCACGCTGATCAGCGAAGATCCACCCTGAAATTTTATAAGTGGGTTTTTTGATGGCGTGTGTTTTTAAGGGAAACCTTCATTGTCGCGTTTTGGTGCAGAAGCTGGTTGCAGTGACAGAAACTCAAACCTCAGACGTCTCCAATGGTGATGAGCGTTTTGAGGCACTGAAGCCTCCGTGAGAACTGTAAAACCTCAGATGAACCCCCCCACCCCCCGGAGGTAAAGGTGCTGCTCAAGGGCCCGCAGAGGTGATAATGAGAGTGGGGACGCGGCTGTCGCCGTGGTAGGATACCCGGGGCGATGAGCTCCAGCAGGGCTCGGGCGACCTTTCTGTCTGAACCTGCAGCCCACCGCCTCCTGCATGCCCCCCCCCAACATGATCGACTGTCACCTCGTGAAGAGCACCAAGTCTCCTGGGTGTAGTTGGTTAGTCCAGAGGAAGAGTGTCCCTCTGTTGGTCAGACTAACGACTGCAGCCCCCCCTCAGGACCTCTGGTGCAGCCTAACTGGCTGAAAGCAGGAAAATATTATATTTATAAGGTTTGAAGTGAGCGAACTCACGACATCGTGCTTGATGAGTTGTTCTGGACTGAGACCAGGCCCGTAAATAAAACCCACAGCTATTCACCTAAACTGCTCTTTGTCAGATTAAGAGCTTAATGTTTTGTGGACAAAATTAAGGAAAATATTTTTAGTGGGGTCCAAAGTGGTTCAGATGGGAGTTAAGTACAGATCTCTATCTGTGTGTGTGTGTCCGTGTGTGTGTGTGTGTGTGTGTGTGTGTGTGTGTGTGTGTGTGTGTGTGTGTGTGTGTGTGTGTGTGTGTGTTTTGCTTGTTAACTGTGATATTTAGCCTGGGATAGAGATTTACTGTACTCTGATTCAGCGGCTCCAATTAGTCTGGAAAACACGCACACGCATGCACACATGCTCACACACACACACACACCCACGCACACGCACACACACACACACACACACGCACAGAGGCACGAAATGTGGAAACAAATTGGACAAATGTCCGGCCAACTGAGAGTGTTCAGAGACACACACATCCTCAGAACACACTGACAGATGTTGAGTAACAACAGAGGAACTGTTGAGAAGACACAATCGTGCTTTCGGCTGTAAAAAGGCGGCTTAAAAGCTGCTTTTTGTTCACCGCAATAGTCCTCCAACGCCCCGAGAAGACTGATTATTAAACGTTAGGACCGACGAGGCTGGCGAGGCATGCCTTTCTCTGTGATTGTGAAGCCGTTTTGCACTTGACTGTGCTGCTATTCCTGAAACTGAATGAGTCACAGCTTTGAACGTTCCACATTTATCTTAAAAATGCCTGAAAACAGCAGGAAGTTCCACTGTTGCCCGACAACTCTGTTTTTTTATTCCCGCTAAAAGCACTGAAAGACTAATGGGAACATAACAGATTTTAGAAAATAACTTTCTCCACCGAATTCCTGCAGCGAACGAAGCGGGGAGGAAGTCCGGGAGCCTTCCTGCGTTCACCGTCCCCACGTGTTCGAGACTCGCGCCTTTGTGTGTCCGCGTGAGCGCTCCCCCCTAACGCCCGGCTTCTCTGCGTGTCTCCCCCCAGGACCCGTCGTTCTCGCTCCTCCTCCACGACAAGCTTCAGGTGCCCAACAGCTCCCGGCGCGCGTGGAACGAGCGCGACAGCCGCTGCGACGTCTGCTCCACCCACCTGGCTCAGCTCAAGCAGGAGGCGGTGCGCATGGTCCTGACCCTGGACCAGTGGGACCTGTCCCCCACCTCCTCGCCCCCCCCCCTGGGCGGACGCTGTGGGTTTCAGGGCCCTCCCGGCCCCACGGCGGCATGCGCGGCCGGGTGGCCTCCGCCCTTCCTGCCCTACTCCTCCTCTCCATCGTCTTCGTCTGCGGCCCCGGTGTTGCAGTCGCCTTCGCCGAGCCCCGGCCAGACCCCCACGCCCAGCCCCAGCCACGCGCCCTCCAACAGCTGGAGCCCCCAGGGGCAAGCCCCCAGCGCACACCCGCAGACCCAAAGCCCGGGGCAGAGGCAGGGGTCCAAGCCCAGCTCCCTGGGCCTGGGAGGCGGGGCTGACAGGCGGAGTGCAGCTCCCAGTCCTGGAAAACCTGCATCCCAGCAGCAACCGGTGACGGCGACCAGCAGCCCCTCCAGCAGCGTGGGCACCGGAGCCCCCCCGCAGGCCCATCAGAACCTGAACAGAACCAACGGAGGAGTGACCCTGTACCCCTACCAGGTCAGAAACACACACTCACACACACTCACACACACACACACACACACGCATCAAGCTGTCATCGTACAGTCCGTGTGTGTGTCGGTAGAACTGGTGTCTTGTGAGATAAAGATATAAAAGTGCAGCAAAAACCCAATTAATGACCATTAAATTGAAAGAAAACCTTTCCAAATGCTAAACCTGCTTCTTCAGTATTAAAGTAATCAAATTACAATTGAATGTAATTAAATATAAACGAGTATTCCTTTAGCTAGTGTCTACAAAATGGTTCTTACCTTTAAAAAAAAACAACCGAGAGAGAGTCAATTCTTATGACATCAACAGAGTCTCTGTCATCAAAAGAGAAGACAAATATCTTCTTCAGACTGATAACGGCAGAAATTTAGACGTCTCCTTCGTAAGACGGCATCAAAAAAACGACTCAAACGGGAGATGAATCAGGAAGAGAGGGAGTGTGAGGGGAGATAGAGGAGGTGAGGGCGGGAAGAAAAGGCCCCCCGGTGACACGCGGTCTCAGAGGCAGGAGAGCTGAGACTACGGGGGATCCAGAGGTGTGTGTGTGTGTGTGTGTGTGTGTGTGTGTGTGTGTGTGTGAGAGAGTGTGTGGTATTAACATGTGTATGAATGTGTTCTACAGATGTAATAATTCATACCGTGATAATTGGGACTCAGGGGACTCTGCTGCACATACCCTCAGTACCCCCTTCACACACACACACACACACACACACACACACACACACACACACACACACACACACACACACACACACACAGTAAAATGTAATTTATGACGTAAAAGAATCCTCCATGTTTTATTTCCGTGGTTGTCGGTCTCACTGACTTGATGTGCACTGTGAGGCTCCATTAGGGTGCATTTGTGTTACGGTGTCTACGCTCACCTTGGCGTTGTGTTATTGTTGTTGTGTAAGTCTAGAATAAAAACACCGGTGCACGTGTACGAGTGTGACTGGCAGCAGAGGGTTCATTCTACAAGTACGGAGAGGAAGAGCGAGATAATAAATCACCCTGGTCGACACCCAGCCCAGAGAGAGAGAGAGAGAGGAAGGGGGGAGGAAGCCTGGGAGAGATAATCAAAAAGGAGGAAGGGATGTAGAAAACGGAGAGACGGAGCGAAAGCTGAACAGATGTGAGCTACGAGGGGCGAGAGAAGGACGGATGAGTTATGAGTTTAAAAAGGATCAGAACTGACGACAGATCCCTCTGAAACACTGACTCAGTTACCGTCAACGAGAGCGGACGCCGCATCTCAACGCCGCATCCGTCCTCCCGATTTATGCCCTTTGCGTCCCCAACGCAGCAAATGCATGCAGGGGGTCCTGGCTTCACGAGGGTCAGATGTAGTTCACTTATGGACGAACCCACGTAACTGTACACGCTGCAGGATAAATCAGAGCGGGACACGTTAGACCTGTGACCTGAAGGTGATGGGTTCAGAGCCTGGCAGCATAAATCTGATTTGGTTAGGCCGCTCCGCAGCGATGCGCATCTCGGCGCCTCGCCCGAGAGCCGGAGTCCGCGTCTGATGTCAGAAGGCCCCCCCGGGGGCCGTTACGTGACGTAACCGCGCACGATTCCGGAGTGAGTCGAGACGCAGCGTCGACAAATCTGCGGCCGCGGACGCAAATCTAGTAAATGATGAGACGGCGAGGGCGGGGGAGGGGCCTCAGACTATCTGAGCTCCATCTGATCTCGCCCTCCATCGCATTTCCTCCGTGGCAGGTACACTCAGGAACAAGCGCCCGCCGCAATCAGACGAAGGCGTTGGACGAACTTCATCGATTGTCCGCCGCAGATAGAGCCAGCGGTTCGGCGGGACACACCGTATCGCTCTCCCCTCGCTGCAACGACCTTAATACCCACACAGAGATCGTTAAAGTCTCATCCGCTATGATTTCATCTGATTTATGTCGGGAGGGAGAGACGGCAACAACTCTCCGTGTCCTGCGGGACAATCTGTATTTACCAGTGTAAGAGGCACCGAGAGGGAGAGACAACAAGTACGCAGGTTATCTCGATGAATAAATGATCCAGAACGAGGCGCGTGCGGATGCATCATCCAGGTAGACTCCCAGTGGCGCAGCACAAGCAGACGAGGAGAAGACGCATCCCTCTGCTGCACGCTGGAGCACGAGGGACAGCGTCGAGCGGTTGCATGTTCACACATACAGGCGAGCTTGAAGCATCTGTGTGTGTGTGTGTGTGTGTGTGTGTGTGTGTGTGTGTGTGTGTGTGTGTGTGTGTGTAATAAATGGAGCCTGATTATTGGGGGGCTTGAGTCCAGCCCTCGCCGCTGAAACTGCTGACCAGCAGACGTGCTGTCGTCGTTATTCCTGTTTGACGCTCGGGTAATCGCCCTCTGTGGGGACTTCTCTCTCCCAGGTAGTTTTCTTTCCCTGTTTTTCCCTGTTTTTCAGGATAAATGAGTAAAGAGTACAAATCACATTCCATACTGGATGTTTGGCTCCCTTAATAGTGTATAGGCAGCGTGTAATGCACACGCGTGCACACGAGGAGCGGTATATAAACTATAGAGGCGTCTCATCTACAGCCTGTAATCTATCAAGGCAGCAGGCTGCATGCTGGGACCTCAGGAGCCCTCTGCAGTAAACGCACACACACACACACACACACACACACACGGGGGAGCTGATTTACACACACACGCACGTACGCACAGGTGGAGAGCGCAGACGTGGGCGTGCGCTGACACATTCATGGACCTCTGAGCCGCCGTCCCTGCTCCAGATTCATCCTGTGAGAGGCCATTGTTCCTTTATTGGAGCGAGGGGGTGATGATTTAGGGACCCTGCTGTCGGGCTCTTGGCAGCGCATAAAGAACGATAATCAATAATCTATAGCTTTCTCATGTATGCTTTGGCTGCACGCGCGCACACACACGAGGTACGCACACACACGCGCACACACACACACAGTAACAGATGATGGGACGCTGTTACTAATTTATTAATCTAAGATGGCAGCACTGCTGATAATCCCTGACGAGTGTCAGCAGCTTATGAAGGTGATGAATACATCAAACGTTTAAGCCCACGCGTGACGTCATGCCTTCGCCCAGGCAGGTCTGCGCTTTTGCCCGTGACGGCGTTCTATTTTAACGCCGCGGCGGCCCCAGAGCTGCGCGGTAATCAGGTCGTGTGTGTCTCCACCGAGCGCTGGTGTATATTTAATAAGTTGGTCATCTCACCCCAGGGCCCCCCCCCTCTTTTTTTAGCCCGCGCTTGCCGTCAAGCATCAGCCGCGCTTGGAAAAAACCGGGCGCAAACGCGCCCTCCCGCCTTTGACGTTCCCCGTGTGTCTCTCGCCAGGCCTCCGAGGCCCCCAGGGAAAGTTTGACCGAGGTGACCCTGAACCGCTACAACACACACTCGCCCCTGCACACCAGCGCGGCGTCGCTCACCAGCTCCCCCGCGCACCCTCCTGCCCCGACCTCCACGCCGGCGACCTCCTCCTCCTCCTCCTCCTCGGCCGCCGCCTCCTTCTTCGCCAGGTAGGATGGACGCGTCTGAGCTTTTGGCTTGGGAGCAAATCTGTGATTAACTTTGATTTTACTATTTAGATTAAAGATGTGAGTTTATTTGGAGCGGATCATCACAACACGTGTTGAGGGCCCAAATGTGTAACGCTGAACAAGAGGGGGTAA
>CAJVRN010000017.1:1212500-1215000 GCA_911728415.1 Lagocephalus sceleratus
GGTTACGCCAGGTCTCCACGTCTATCGTGGCAGAAACATCTGTCACCGAGGCAATGGGCGTTCCACAGCCCATAAAACACGCAACAACCCACTGGAAACAACCTGCAGCTATTTAAAACCTCACGCTCGTGTTTCCCCGTTAGTACCTAGAAAGTTTTGGTGGTAAAAGTTTTAGTGGGTCAGCTAATAGCTGCATTAAGACAGACTGGTGTAAAAACCACGAGAAAACAACCAAAGCTATAAGAGAAGCCAGATGTTTGGTCCCGGTTCCGTTTGGTTTCTTTCAGTTGAAATCGTAGTCAGGACAGAAAACTGCACCAGTTCTGATGTTTGACTGAGAGTTTTGTATTTACATCAGAGCTTACACCCTAAACACACATGTGGATTCACACTCCAGAACATCAGCCTCAGCTGACTGGTGTCTGTGTGTGTGTGTGTGTGTGTGTGTGTGTGTGTGTGTGTGTGTTTGGGGGGGGGGGCTTTATGAGCTCTGCCTTGTAAATGCACACTGTTAAAATCCTTCCCCACAGGCTCTTACTCATCCGATGGGCTTCTTTATTGGGGTCAGGAGAGGGTGCAGCACTAAATCTGTGTGTGAGAGTGTGAGTGTGTGTTGCTAGGGAACTCTTGACCTAACATTACCATCAACACGGCAGGGTTCTGGGGTCACAAAGGTTACATATTTATTGTCTCACCATCATCTTTGGGCAAAAAAAAAAAAAAAAAAAAAACCCCAATCACTCTGAAGTGAGGGAGACGTCAGCACGAACACTCGCTCAGAAGCAGCGCTCATAAATGGCCTTCAGTCATTTAATGATGCAAACAGCTGAAAGCCTCTTAATGTGCTGCATGTGTGTGTGTGTGTGTGTGTGTGTGTGTGCTCTCCATGTTATTTGTCTCTGTAGCTTATTGCCTACCAGCAGGGTTTTCTTCATTATGAGCGATGCTCTCCGTCCAGGGCTGTTCCTGATTGTCTCTGGGTCTCTGCGTGCTGCTGGGTTTATAAAGACCCAGATGTTAACACAGATGTTATTGGACGTTATCCATCAAGCCTAAAAGCACAATGTGATTATTCCGACAAACGACAGGAATTGCGTCCTCACCTTGGATAATAATGAGACATTGGGCTCACTCTCTTCTCCATCACGTCTCCTTGAGCGGGTTTGTTAAAGAGGATAAAAGTAAATATTTTCCTGCCCGCGTTGAGAGCGCTGCCTCTCCCCGCGCTGGGATTTGGAGCGTTCTGGGATCACTGCGCCATCCGTAATCCCAGGACTGTGTTCTTGCTGTAGGGCGCTGCTGCGTTGACTCTAACCCCTCGGATGATGATTCATCTGCGTTAACAATCACAAACACACTTAATATTTATACCCCCCCCTTCGCCTTCCCTCTCAAAGATACACAAACACGGCAGACTCCTGATCCCCGAGCCCAAAATCCCGAGGAGCCGCGCGCGACAGCGCTTCCGCGGTAAACGGTTTAGCAGCAATGACGGCGCATTTGCTGCACTCACACGCGTTCAGACCCCGTCCTTCTTCTGGGCCAAGCCTCTCCACTGATGCCACGTTGGGGGGCACCAGTGCCCTCCACTAATGACCAGTACAGGTTATGGGGGGTTCAAGCAGCTCCCATCACGCCTGCTTTACCAGCTTGGCTCTCTGTTCTCACGCGCCTCCTTCTGCCTGCGCACAAATGAACGATTCGTTTGGATTATTTGAGGAAACGTCAGCAAGTTAAAAGAGAACTTTTGATATCGGTGATTTAACGGTGATGATGAAGGAGAGAGAGGAGAAAAGGGAGAGAACAATAAATATAAAGTTACTCAAAGTTCCACCTTCAGCTGACAAACCTTCCCCGATGCTGGACGGCTCATGTTCCATGACGCAGCGCTTCGGATACGACGGGAAAGAACGGCCGTGCCAGCCGGTAAATAGAGGCCTCTAACAGGCTGTGACAGGAGGGAGGGGGGGAGGGAGGGAGGAGGGGGGAGTGAGAGGAGGCTGCAGCAGGTTCCCCACACCTCGGGCTGCTGATGGACGAGAGCGCGCTGGAGGTAGACGGGCGGGGCGGCGAGAGGAAGAGGACGCAGGATAACGGGGGGGTGAGGGAGACAGCGCACCGCCGTGAGCTGCTGAGTCCAGTCAGGTTGATGGGAGCCTTCACACACACACACACACACACACAAACACACACACACACACACACACACACACACACATGCACACACACACCAGGCAGCTCTTACTGACCTCTTCTTCTCCTCCCTCTCCAGGTGAAAGTGATGGTGCGCGTGTGTCCGGCGTCTCAGTCGGACGCGTCCGAGTCCAGCTCTTTCCTCAAGGTGGACCCCAGGAAGAAGCAGATCACCATCATGGAGCCGTCAGCCAATCAGGCGCCGGGGTCTTCGTCCCAGAAGAAGGCAACGGCCAATCAGGTACCTCCGAAGATGTTCACCTTCGACGCCGCGTTCCCTCCCGACGCCTCCCAGGTGAGAAACAAA
>CAJVRN010000017.1:1222500-1255000 GCA_911728415.1 Lagocephalus sceleratus
TCTTGTGAGGAGGGTCGCATGCGTCGCCCGACCCACCTGAGGCCTTTCCATCACCGCGGCGACACGGACTCCGACCTCCCCCTCCTTCGCCTGTCCAGCGACCCCGACGAGTACTCCAGCAGCGAGCAGTCGTGCGACACGGTGATCTACGTGGGCCCCAACGGGGCCGCCGTGTCCGACAGAGAGCTGACGGACAACGAGGGGCCGCCCGAGTTCGTGCCGATTATCCCCGCGCTGCTTCGAGGTAAAGCTGCGGAGCAGCCGCAGCAGCCGCCGGCGCCGGCGCCACAGGGTCAGGCGGGCGCAGCGCAGATCAAGGTAATCAAAGCGGACGTGGGCTCGGGCCTGCAAACGGTCCCAGGGTCTCGTTAGGGGACGCGCGGTAACGGTCCCTCGCCCGTCTTACGCAACCCGTCCTCCAACAGGGGGGTCCCCAGGCGGACGGCCTCCAGGGGGGCTCCTCCCAGCCCCTCCCCCAGCCGCCGCAGTCGCTCCTGGGGCAGCCGCTGGCCACCGTTCCCGAGGAGGGCGCCGAGTGCCTGAAGTGCAACACCTTCGCCGAGCTGCAGGAGCGGCTGGACTGCATCGACGGCAGCGAGGAGGTGGTCCGCGCGAACCCCGACTGGGCGACCTCGTCCGTTTCCTGCTGCGGGACATCCGGACGGCGTTTCCTGTAACTGCGATCCTGCTTCTCCAGGTGGCGAAGTTCCCCTTCGAGGAGGTCCCCGTGAGGAAGCAGGGCGCCAAACCGGAGCCGTGTTCCTCCGCCGCCGCCCCGGGTCCGGTTTCCTCCTCCTCCGAGTGCGCGGACGGCGCGGCGCCGCCCCCGTGCCCCCCGGCGGCGTCCTCCGGGAGGAGGACCAACGACCAGCAGCTCCAGGAGATCAAGGACGTGGTGGAGGAGGCGGAGCTGGCGCAGACGATGATCCACAGCCTGGCGCAGAGCTCCGGGCTGCCCGCGGTCACGGGCGCCAGGAGCGTGACGGGAAGCAGCAGCATCACGTCCCACCCCCTGCACAAGGCCAGGGGCCCCCACCTGAGCGACAGGTGAGGGGGGGGGGGCGGGGCTTCTCCTCCACTGGGAGGACCCCAGCCGGTGTTTAACCGCCGTCTCGTTGCAGCCCCGACGGTCTGAACGTGGGCTGTCCCGCCGACGCCAAGACCCGCCCCCTCGGATCGCCGCGCCTCGGCGTCGCCAGCCTGACCAAAGCTTCGGAGTACAGGTAGACCGCGGGGGGGGGCGCACTCCGATGACACCTCACCGACCTGCGCTCTCCCTCAGGCCGCCGTGCTCGCCCTCGCAGCGCTGCAAGGTCTACACCCAGAAGGGCGTGATGCCCTCAACGCCGCCGCCGTCCTCGCACACCTTGGCTCAGGACGGCCAGGCCGCCGACCCCCTCGCCTCGGACAGTACGTCCCCCCCGTCTCCCTGGAAACCCAATCCCCCACGGTCGTGTCGTTGTCTCCGTCGCCCCAACGATCTGCCCCCGAGCTCGGCCAACGTGTGTGTGTGTCTCTGGTTGCAGACAGCCTGGCCGCCGACAGCGGCCGCTCCTCCACCGAGTCGCTGCTGTCCAGGTCTTCGCCGGCGGGCATGAGCCCCCAGGTCCAGGACCCCGCCCCCTCGCTGTCCGCCAGCCTGGGCTCGGCCGAGACGCTCTGCGACGACGACGTCCCGCCGATCCCCTTGGACGCGCTCAGAGACGGTGAGCGGCGGCGAGGGGGGGGGGGGGTTCTATTTTCAGTCCGAAACGTGAATCACTTTTCCCGTCTCCTGCCCTCGAAGCCTCGGGCCCCGCGGGGACGCTCGCGCTCGGGGAGGAGGTCCAGGGAGGTCCTGGAGGCGTGAGGGACCTCGACGTCACGGCTGCGGTGGAGGTCCAGGGAGGTCACCCGAAGGTCATCGGCGTCAGAGGCGGCGTCGGCGAGGATCAGCATCTGCCTACAACGTGTGCAGGGCTGACTGAGGTCGTCGCCATGGCGGAGGTTAGTGGGGATCGCCCGAGGAGCCGAAGCACCGCCTCCTCCCTTTCGGGGTGAAACCGGCTGGATGTGTCGTAGGTGGCCATGGCCAAGCTGCGGATGGACGGCGAGACCTTGATGTCCACCTGCGCCTCCGCGGCGTCCTCCTGGATGAGCGACCTCAGCCTGGGCAGCGAGGGCGACCAGTCGCTCCACAGCTTCAGCCAGTCCCGCAGCCAGCAAGGGGAGGCCCTCGCCGACCCCGGAGCGGACCTCGGGCTCTGCTCTTCGGGGGGCTTGGAGGGCGAGGCGGCGCCGGCGGAGGGCGGGGCCGACAAGGGCGCCCCAACCAAAGACAGGCTGAGGAAGCTGCCCCCGTCCATGGCCAAAACCAGCATCCAAATCCTCGGAGCGCCCGGGAGCTTCTCCCCCTTTAAGAGCACCATCAGCGTCCACCCGTGCGTGGTGGTCAAGCCCCTCGTCGTACAGGAGCCGACCGCGCTCTCGTCTCCGAGCTCAGCGACCTCGCCCGCCCGGGCCCCCGTGTCCGGCGAGGTGAGCTTCGAGGACCCCTGGTTGAAGCGCGGCTCGGAGCTGGACCAGGTGGAGCACGCCAGGAGACCCGTCGGGGGTGGAGACCACCGCAGCGCCTCCAGGGAGGGTAAGCGGGGCCTGCGCCCGACGGACGGCGAGGTGGGGGGGTGAAAGGTCACACAGACTCTGGTTGTATTTCCTCCTCAGCTCCAGGCGGAGATCAGAGCAGCTGGGGTTCGGGCGGGGACCCCGCCTCGTCCCCGGACTCCTTCAGGCGGGTGGCGGACGGCTGCGAGACGGTGGCCCCCCCAGGGGAGAGCCCGGTCAGCGCCTACAACCCCAACGTCCACCGCGCCGCCAGCCTCCCGCGGGGCTGGCACCGCCTCAACCGCCACGACGGCCTGGAGGGCGGGGCCGAGCCCCGGAGCCTCGGCGTCACCACCTCCACCCCCTGCAGCCCCCGCGCCACCCTCGACCGCCGCGGCTCCAGCGGGAGGCAGGGCTTCTTCTCGCACAAGAAGGCGGGGGCCCCGCCGCTGCCGCCGGTCCGGAAGTCCAGCCTCGACCAGCGGAACCGGGCCGCCAGCCCGCTCCACCAGGCCCCCCACGGGGCGGCGGAGGAGGCAGCAGGGGCGCCCGGGTTCGGCCCCCCCGGCCTCAGGCAGCGGGGCTCCAGCATCGACAGCAGCAGGCTCTTCAGCGCCAAGCTGGAGCAGCTCGCCAACAGAACCAACTCCCTGGGCCGGGTCAGCACCTCCCAGAACGGCCCCCACCGCTACGACTGCTTCTCCCTGGAGAGGGACGGCAGCCTGCGGGGGGCGGGGGGGGCCAGGGGGGACAGCACCATGCCCCGGACCGGCCGCAGCCTCACCCGCGCCGGGTCGGTGTCCTCTCCCGTCGGGAACGGCGCCGGCCTGAACGGGTCCAGCAGCGCCCCGCAGTCCCCGGCTAAGGGCGGGGGGCAGTCCAAGATGTCGGCGGTCAGCAAGCTGCTGATGACCAGCAGCCCGAAGGCCCGGAGCCTGTCTGCGTCCAGCACCAAGACCCTGAGCTTCTCCACCAAGTCCCTGAGCCAGGCCGCCGGCCGCAGCTCCAGCCTCCCCCCCAACGGGAAGGTAGGAAGGCAATCAACCACCGTAGTGTCAAGACTATAGGGCGCACCTGAGTATACCCCCTAGACCTTAGAGGATGAACCGTAAATGTCCACGTTGTAACAGGAGACGTTTACCCTGAAATACTTGTTTATACACCAACTGACTCTTCCAAACGGGGCCTGGAACACAGCAGTAAAACGAAGCTCTCTTCATCTTCTTAACATGCATTGTGCGTGCACGACATGCACAACGATTGTTAAAAGTTACAATTAAAACTAGTGTCTTCTTTCTTGCGTCACCTCTTCCATCTTTCTCACTTTTACTCTTCCGCCTTCAGCCCGGAAACATCCACAGTTTAGCTGCATCGGTGTATAAGAGAGGGTTTAAACCAGGGGTCCCCCCCCAAGGGGCCGTGAGGCTGCAGGTTCTGGTCCCACCAGTCCAGCTCATCCAGTTTGACCAGTCAGCTGTTGAAGACTCAGATGAGTTGATGAAGTGAGTCCAGTCTGGTGCTGCTGCTGCTGGGTTGGACCAGAACCTGCAGCCTCACGGCCCTCTGGGGGGGACCTGGAGACCCCTGGGGAGGACCTGGAGACCTCTGATGTAGAGCGTGGGGAAAACGTAGCGACTTATAGTCCACAAAATACAGTATTTAATCTCTCCGTGTTATTCTGTGAACAGAACCTAAAGCGTCTGTTCTCTCCCGAGCAGCAGAGCCCTGTCCAGAGTCCCCTGCAGCAGCAGCAGCAGCAGCAGCCGGCGCCCTCCCCCGGGGCCTGGTCCACCCAGTCGCTGAGCCGGAGCCGCGGGGGGAGCCTGGCCGCCAAGCTGCCTCTGCGGGCCGTCAACGGCCGCATCTCGGAGCTGCTGCAGGGCAGCGCGGGCTCTCGGTCTCGGGCCCACGCCCAGGGGGGGGCCGCGGACCCGGCAGAGGAGCGAGGCGCTGCAACAGCCAGGTGGGTGCTCAAACGCCCCCGCTGTCCCCCCCAACCAGGTCGAGACGCTGCTATCCCCTTTTCTCTCCAGCGGAGGTGTGCCCGGGTCGGGCGGTGGCGGTGGCGAGGAGAGGGCGACCACGGCCCAAACGCTGCCCTCCCCCTACAGCAAGATCACAGCCCCCCGCAAGCCGCACCGCTGCAGCAGCGGCCACGCCAGCGACAACAGGTCAGACCTCGGGACGGGCGGGAGGGCCGCGGCGTTCCCCTGGCCGACCTTTAACCCCGGGGTCGCGCGCTCTCTCCCTTCAACAGCAGCGTGCTGAGCGGCGAGCTGCCCCCGGCCATGGGCAAGACGGCCCTGTTCTACCACAGCGGCGGCAGCAGCGGCTACGAGAGCATGCTGAGGGACAGCAGCGAGAACACGGGCAGCACGTCCTCGGCCCAGGACTCCCTCAGCGAGCACAGCTCCGTCACCACCTCCTCCAGGCGGAGCTCCAAGAGCAGCAAGAAGAACCGCAGCAACACAGGTTGGACCACCATCACGATACGGTGGGACCTCTTAACCCGTTCCAGGTTGGCGGTTGAGGTCTGATTTGGTTGAGGTCCATAAGAAGTAACGGTAAACTCATCAATCCCTTCTGGCCCGTATGAAGTGTTTCAAACGTGTATCTAACCAGCAATGTAGTCCTAAACATGTAGATGTATATAATATGATATATAAATGTATTAAAAATAATAATAATACCTTAATATAAACACTTTTTGGGACAATTTCAACTCAATAGTAGTAAATACTGTCTTCCTTGTGGCCTTCCCTTTCTCAACTGGTTTCTTGGGAGACACAACGAAGGGTTTGAACCAAAAAAAAGCACAAAGCACACAAACGTAGTAGAGCGCTGGTCGTGGGTCCGTTCGTGTCGGACGCTGACCGAGAAAAGAACGCAGTTCCGAAGAGTCGAGACCCGCGAGGCGTGCGCTTCGACTCGACTCGGCCGCCCGAACGCTCTCTGGGCTCGACGCGGGCCGTTCGAAAGATGAAATCCGGTCGAAAGCGAAGGCAGATTTTTCTTGAAAATTTTGGTCGAGGGTCAAGTTGGTCGAGGGCGGAGGCGTTGGACAGCTGAGGCACCGCTGTAGGTTTCTATGGTTCCATAACATCTGTGGTCATCAGTGTTGAGGTCACCGTGAACTACGCGTGTTTGTGCCTTTTATTTTATTAAAATCTCGTTTTTTTCTACCAAATCTTAAAATAAAGGAGGCAGGGAGGGAGAGGAGTTCATTTAAAAGGAGGAAGCATCGTGTTCCAGAGGTAGACGCGGGTCTGTGGTCACAACGGGAGCCGGGACGGGAAGGTGACCCTGAGCAGCCGTGTGTGAAATGGTGAAAGGCTTCAGCGGTAATGAACGTCCCCGCCACGGCGCGCTGAGAGCCCGCTGACGCAGCCGCCGAGCGGCCGAGCTGGGTGAAGCACGGCGAAGCACCGCGTCTACACCCGACCGCCGCACAAGCAGCGCGCGGAGGGCGGCTCCAGCGTCTCGTTCTGCCGGTTTCCATGCGAGCGCGTTCATAATCTCTGTTTGCACCTCCTCTGCTTCTCCTCCCCCCGCTCCCCCCACGCGCCTCGCTCTGCTCGCCCCTCGTAATGAAATACAAACGTCTCCCGTTTGACCTTTGCGGGCCTCGCTGAGGCCAGCAGCAGCTGCTCTTATTAAACTCACCTCCCGCTCCGTTCCCTCACCACCAATCTGGAGGATTCCATTCCAAGTCTGCTGCGTGCGAGAGCGCAGGAGCGCGAGCTCTTCCTCAGTGAGCTCCTCCTCCAGTCCCTTCACAATAAAACTTTAATTACAACAAATCTGCAAATACAAACCCTGAATTTCCTCCGTATTTCCTATTTTTCGTCACAACTGTTTCACTTCGTTTCCGTGTTGCAGGTCTCCAGCGCCGTCGTCTCATCCCGGCGCTCACGCTGGACTCGTCCCCCTCCACGCCTTCCCATCGCTCCTCCAAACAGACCGTCACCTCCTCCTCCTCCTCCTCGTCCAGCCCCGGCGCGTGCTGGGTCGACGGCCCGCTGGGACCCCCGGCCCCCGCCGGCCTCCGTGGCGCCGCGGCGACGGCGGCGGACGCCTTCGAGATCAAGGTGTACGAGATAGACGACGTGGAGCGGCTGCAGAAGAGGAGGGACAAGGTGGGGAACAAGGTGAGGAGGGAGGGGGGGAGGAGGGGGAGGACGGGGGGGGAGGGGGAGGACGGGACAGGCGGGATGGATGTGAGAGGAGGAGGAGGAGGCCCAGAGGCCCGGAACCACGCCGCCGCGGTCGTCAATGGAATTGATTTGATGAATAGGAAGACATCAAAGAGGAGAGGAGCGACGAGAGGGGAGGAGCTGAGGGGGATCGATAGCGGCACTCGGGCTCCCCCGCCGCCTCCCCCCGTGATTAAAAGATCGTTAAAACCTCCCGGGGTCGTGGCGGGACGCGGGGCGGCGGGGGGCTCGGCCGCGCCTTCGCTCGCATTTCCGCTCTGGCGGGTCGAGAGGGGGGACCGCGGCAGAGGAAAGCATGAAATAAAGATTTCCTCCGCGGCGGTCTCAAGGAAGCCACTTAACCCCCGACCGCTTCGGCAAAGCCGCTCGGCGCCCGGCGGCGGCCTCGCTGCGAGTCCGCCGCCACGCGTGAATGCAGCCGGCTGCAAAGCGCGTTAGGCACGCCGCAGACATACGTGTTCCGCAGCAGCGCCTCTGAAAGGGGAGTGGGAAAAAAGGAGGGGGGAAAAAAATGCGAAACGTGTGTTGCAGGAGGCGGCGCAGGTCAAGCTGCGCCTGATGGAGCACCGGCAGCAGAGGATCAGCGAGGTGAGGGCCAGGTACCAGGGCCTGAAGAAGGAGCTGGAGCAGACCAAGCAGCACCTCATGCTGGAGCCACACAAGTGGACCGCCGAGTGTAAGACGGACGCCGCGGGCGCGTGTGTGTGTGTGTGTGTGTGTGTGTGTGTGTGTGTGTGTGTGGCAGATCAGTGAAGTGGGTCACAGCCTGAGTGTGTTCAGAGTCCTCTCGGGCTCCGCTGGTTCTCTCTCACGGCTGCCCCTGCGACCCCGGCTCGACCCCTCCTTGGAGGTTCTCCTTCATGTTCCCTGAGTGGATCTGAAGGAAGTGTTTGAGTTCAACTGCTGCCTGCTCTGTCGCAGACACCTTTACCTGCTGCTTGTTACGACTCCGTCTATATTTATGACCCTTTAAACAGACTTTAAATGCGCGTGAAGGTTCTAATAACTCTTTCTCCTGATCTGACCTCTCCACCTCCTCGGGCGTTAGCGCAGAGGCTAAATTAAACAACCATAAACTGTCCAGAGAGAGCTGGAGTCCAAGTCTGCTTGATACTAAAACATAAAGCGCGTTTTCTACGAGGTTCTGACAGATGAGGGAGCGCCATTCACAGTTGGAGCGTGCGTTGGAGCAGCGGATGGTGCAGCTAAAAGGACATTAATTAGGAAAGAAGATTAGTCTCCTGGCATTTATCTCAAAAACACGCATTATTCCAGTGGTATAATTGAATTGGCCAAAGTTAAAGTGATTTCCACACCATTCACTATCTGCCCTAATTACCGCCGGAATGGGCTGTGGCTGCCGAAGACATTAAAGAATCCTGAAAAATAAAGTATTTACATAACCAGCGTCTTCTGTGGAGGCGAGGCACCATCGCCGAGGTATCGAAAATATCCGTAAACACATTAAAAATGATATAAATGGAGATATTTTGTGGAGACAGCTTTGACAGTCTGCTTAAATACGAGTAGAAGTGTGAGCTTTTTACATTATTAAATCTTTTTCGGCCTTTTTTTTAAACGTCTGATGTGAGGATCGGACCGTTGGGGGGCTCTAACGTGGCTTCTCCCCCCACCCTCAGTCGAGCTCCAGCAGGCCTACGAGGTGGACTCCCTGGAGTACCTGGAGGCCCTGGAGACGGTGACGGACAGGCTGGAGACCAGGGTCAACTTCTGCAAAGCCCACCTCATGATGATCACCTGCTTCGACGTGTCCTCCAAACACCGATAGGCGCGGAGGCGCGGAGCAGGGACCCGCCGACGCTGTCCCGCGGATTAACGCGACACCCTCTAGAACTCGTGGCTAACTCTCTTCTGCGGACGGAAGGAGTCGAGTTCACGCTCCTCCAGATGAAAGAAGAAAGGAGGACGTGATGGACGTGATGGAGCCGGCTCAAAAAGACGGGCAGCTTTGATAGTCAGATAAAAACGGCCGCTCAAGCGGACAGTCGTCGGTGTGACAGAGCACATCAAACGCACCACGCTGAGTTCAAAAACATGGGTAATTGGACCGCTGAGACGCGACCGAGTGAAATATTTAGGAATGTACGCTGAGAGGAGCCGAGCAGCTCCCGCTTTTCACCGCCGAAGAGGAGGAACCCTGCCCGTCGTTTCAGAGGAGCACTTTTTTTTTAGAGCGGAGGACCGAGAGACGGCCTCCGGACGGGGGGAGAGACAAGTGCCTTCTGGACTGAGACCAGCGCGCAGGAGAGAGACCGCAGACGAGGGTCGTGACCAGAGCCCCGTCGATAGCCATTCCTAAATACGTTTAACCGTGGGTCCGTGTTTGTCTGTCCGTCTGTCGGCCCCACCGATGACCCCCCCCATCGGTGCTGTCCGACAGGTCGGCTGTCTGTTCTTCGTATCGTGTTGTTTCGCCCTGTTCTAAAAGAAACGGAATGATTTGTCAAAGTGTGTTTTATAATAGTCTTTTTTTTTATTTAAGTGCAATGGGACCACGTAGAGACGATATATGATTGTAGGAGGGCAAATCTGTCTGACCCGGGATGAGCTGAGGTTTTTATGTCTTGAATTACTGCAGCAAAAGTATTGAATCTGGCAATCAGTACTAATCAGTGGAAAAGCGATTGTCTTTTTACTCAAAGTGACATTTCTGAAGAATCCAGTGATAAAAGGGAATTTTAAAGCTATAGTTAAACAGGAGGTGAATATCTCTGCCTGGTTCCATTTTCCAGAAAATAAGATTATAATTTGTTAATATTATCTATGGTGCTTGAGATGCTTCTGATCTAAATGTTTGTACAAATATAAAACACGTTAAAGAGGCCGTTTCCCTCCCAAACGCAGCACAAAACCTTCCTCCTGCTCCGACACCACCACACCCCCCCCCCTCCCCTGACTGATGGGGGGGGTTCTGGGGAGTCGCGCGGGAACAGACGCGGATTGGAACGCCGGAGCGAGCTGTCGAAAGAGCCCCGTTTATCCCAAAAGAACAAAGCTGGGATTCTGTCAGGAGCGCTGGGGGAAGTGGCGAGGCTGTGGAGACGGCGTTGGCGACTGATCGATCGATTGAGCGAGAGAGAGTGTGTGTGTGTGTGTCTGTCTGTGTGTGTGTGTGTGTGTGTGTGTGTGTCCTGCAGTGTCAGCCAGGGAACCCAGCGGAGTCTTTGTCCTGACAAACACGGCAGCTTCTGACAGGACGGACCGTCGGCGTGCTTTCGAAGACGTTTTATTTATTCCCCGTTTTAAGTATTCAGACCGCGTGACCTAAAGTTTCTATGCATCGAAGAAAAACTAATGTACATACTCCTGCCGAGCACACGCCACATAAATATAGAGCACACCGGTTCTTTTTAGGACTCTGATGGACTTTGTCGTGGATGAAAACATCCCAGGTGTTGGGAGGCGCTCGCCCCAGTGCTCAACGCTTTAGTGGGATCGTTCCAGTCAAGGCGCTCGGTGGGAGGTTTCTCCGCCTGGTAACATTTACAAACCTGAGCGGCCTGCCAGCAAACAGCCGGAGGTGTGTGTGTGTGTGTGTGTGCGTGTGTGTGTGTGTGTGTGTGTGTGTGACCTTGCTGGTTCATTGCTCAGTGTGATGTCAGTTTGTTTTCACCGGAGGAAACCGAAAGAGTTTAAAGAGCAACGAGGCTCGATGGACGTTGAGTTAATCTGACGCCTCGCACCCGACATCGTCGTGTTCGTGAGTTTTCTGTCGTGGAGGTCAGACCACGGTTCCCTTAAACAAATGAGAGGTGTGTGTGTGGGTGTGCGTGTGACTTTCTGTTGGTGGTCTGACTCTTGTTGATCTGAGGTCAGGATGGAGGGATGTAAATAAAGAGATGTATTGAAAGTTTTACACCCGATTCTTCACTGGACGAACGGAACCATCGGAGGTCGCGACCTCGCGGTTCGGCTCTTCTCTCCTCTGGAACCCAAAGGTGGATTTACGACTTTGAAGCAGCCGCGGAATCGTACGCGCGAACACCTGACGCGCGCGATTCAGGGACGACGGGGATTTAGGAAAGAGAAATGTCACCTTATAAATGTCAGCAGACAGTTTGATGGTTCCAAGAGTGGAACAGGCGAAGCACCAGAGTGGGTCTTTATCCTGCAACAGCCAGACACGTTAACAGGAGCATGTCGGCAACGCGCTGACTTGACTTTTAGTTCCTGGGTCTGTTTCCTAGTTGATACCCTCCTCTGTGTGTGTGTGTGTGTGTGTGTGTGTGTGTGTAGGTTTACTAGCCTGTAGGCAGATTTCTCGGCGACGGGTCGCCTCGTTGAGTCCGCTTTGATCACCAGAACTCAGCAGGGAACAGGAAGGACTGGGATAAACTGGGGGAGAGCAGGTGAGGAAAGACAGAAGCACAAAAGGGGGGGGCGAGGGGGGGGGGGTGGAAGCGCTGAACCAGCAACAGCTCTACCCTGATCCTGTTTTAACAGCGCGGTTATTTGTAGAGCTCAGCGCAGCGACGTCACCCTCACGCTTCATCTTTCTGGGTGGCGCTTGCGCGTCCTCGGCTTTTGGTTCGAGCCCGATTATGATGACAACAAGAGAGTGAAGAGCAGACGGTGGGAAAGTGCGGGCAGAACTGCAGATGGGGCGGTTTCATTCAGGCGGGCCTCTCGAACCCACAATAATAAGCTCATCACCGAGCCCTCAAAAGCAGGACAGATAAGGGAGAAAGGGTTCCTGGGACAAGACCTCTGTGGGGTCTGTGGGGGGGGCGGAGAGAGAGAGAGAGAGAGGCGCTGGAGGAGTGTGGAAGTGAGAGCTCAGAGTCCAGAACTGCAGTGATTAGTGAGACGGACACAGACGGGTTCTCCTCCTCCAAGTGGTGGTAAATGGAGGCGGATGAGTGGAGAGGAAGAGGGGCGCAGGGAGTGATGGGGATGGGCCGCACGTGCACGTGCACCCAGGAAGAGGACGGAGGAGAGGACGATGGCGAGGTCTGCTGCAGTGAACGATCCTCCTGAGAAGAGCTGTGGACCTCACAGGAGTCAGAGGGTTGAAGATGACAGTCAGGGATGACAGAAGTGAAGACACACACACACACAGACACACACACACAGACACACACAACACAGACACACACACACAGACACACACAGACACACACACACACAGACACACTCAGAGGCACACAGACACTCAGAGACACAGACACACATAGACACACTCAGAGGCACAGACACACACAGAGACACACTCAGAGACACACACACACACTCGGAGACACTCAAAGAGACACACTCAGAGAGACACACACACAGACACAGAGGCAGACACACACACAGAGACACACTCAGAGACACAGACACACACAGACACACTCAGAGGCACAGACACACCCAGAGACACACACACAGACACACTCAGAGCACACACAGAGACACACACACACTCGGAGACACTCGAAGAGACACACTCAGAGAGACGCACACACAGACACACACACAGGCAGACACACACACACAGACAATGCTGTCATCGAGCTGTATTTCAGGATTATCTGCGTAGGCGTGTGAGAGTCACATTAGCACATTCCATCACTCACAAACACTCTGGGCTTATCGGGGACGTCCCACACCGCAGCGGGGATTAACGTGGGAAGTGTGTGTGACGGATCTGCCCACGGGCCCGATGGACGCGCTCAAAACGCCACCGAGCTAAGACAACACGGGCGCCAACGCACATTCATCACCCCCCCCAAAACAAACCAGTGGAGGAAGGCCGTGGACGCCGTTTAATGTCATGTGACGCGGACGTTCAACTTTAAACACGTTAAAACACAAAAACGGGCGAGGAGTCGCAACGCCAACACGTCCTCTCAGGCGGGAGGCTGCTGGAGCGCCTCGGTGCGACACGCCTCCATCCTCGCCAGCAGGTCGGCGGTGACGGCGTGCTCGTCGCCGTGGGTGACCTTTAACACGCTGTAGGCCTGCGGGAGGGGGGCGTTAGAGGGGAGCGGGCAGCGCCGGGGGCGGGGCCTCCACCCACCTGTCTGAAGGTGTCCAGGGCGTCCGCGGGGCGGGCCAGGAAATGCTGCAGTTTTCCGACCCTCACCAGCTGGATCCCAAGGACCGGATGGGGGTCAGGGTAGTACCGCCTACGGAATAAGAAAAGAGGTTATCTCATCTGCAACCTGGACCCCCCCCCAACCCCCCACCGACAACGTTCGTCTCGGGGGGCGTTGACTTAAACAACCCGCTCGTGTTCGGAGGCGACCTGGATTCACCTCAGCGTCGCCTTATTGGAGCGACGGCGCCCCGAGCTGATGCGGCGGTTGAACGCAAACGTGAGCAGATCGCACCTCGTCTACTGGAACGCCGGGGCGTGTCTCACACACACACACACACACACACACACACACACACACACAGACGCACTAATGCAGCCAGACAGCGTGCGTATCTGCTCCGCATCTACTCCACAACACGCTGCTTATTTTACGCCGAACAAACACGGACGCCGTCGCCTCCCAGCTCATTTCCTCCCACGCGGATCCGCCGCTCACACGAAGAGAGATACGGGAGCGGCGGCGAGGTGCCGTCTCCCGCTTCAGCTGTGTCGGGAATCCTAATCACCAAAAATAACAATGACGGTAAAAGATAAATAAAGAAGCCTCTTCGTGCTGATGAGGAGCGTGAATTCCACTCAGAGAGGATTCATGGACACACACATAGATGAACACCAGACACACACACAGATGAACACCAGACACACACACACATAGATGAACACCGGACACACACGCAGATAATCTGCGCTCACGAGGTCCAGTTTGCTCGTAACTCGTTTTTGACGTCGCTCACAAACATCTGACATCACCGAGGGTTAACGATTCTCCACTGTGGCCTGTGCCAACACACACACACACACACGCACACACACACAGGGGATACGCAGCCATGCTTGAAGAGAACAGATTACACTCTCCAACACACACACCCCCACACACACACACTCCTCCGTTACATAAACAGCTGGGGGACTTTTTGGAAGCAGCTTTGTTGCTGGTAAACACTTGAAACCCCAAAACATCCATTTTCCCTCCATCCACTTGTCATTTATCCTCTTTTCTCCTCCGCTTCCTCTCTTTTAATCTCTCCCCTCCGCACATCCCTCGCTCTAATCCCACCTGTCTGTACCTGCTCTCTCTCTCTCGATCATCTGAAGGGATTTTGGATTTCTGCTCGTCTGACGTTTGCTGAAGAAGCGAACCCCCCCACACACACACACACACACATACACACACACACACACACACACACACAGACAGCTCTCGGGACGTGGAAGCACATCAGGCGCTAACGCCTGAGCGGCAGCCGCCGCCGCCGACCTCATTGCGGGTTCGCCTGCTGAGCAGATCTCCCTCCCCCGCGCCGCCGACTGAGGCGAGACGGTCGGAATCGTCCTCCTTCGCTTCCCACGTTCCTCCAGTGGGTGACCCCGGGCCCAAAGCGGGCTCAGGCCCAACTGAAGCACTGGGCGTGTGTGTGTGTGTGTGTGTGTGTGTGTGTGTGTGTGTGTGTGATGGGGCCTGACCCAGTGGTTCTAAACCCACTTCAGAATAAACACAGGACTTTATTCATTAGCGGCAGCCTGTCCCAGCCCACGTGAACGCACCCGTCCACAGCTCTAATTACCTTCCCTCTCCGCGTGCACGACTCACAGCAACATGATTTCATTAACGCCTCTTGAATTCAGCCCTCTTTCGCCCCCGAGAGAGTGAAACGAAGGCACGGCCTTCGCGCACGCAGCCAGTTAGACAGCGCGGCTCCTGGCTACGAGTCAGGACAAATTAACAACCACGCGAAAGAAATAAATAAGTTTAGTAAATTCCGAGCAAACGGGGCGGAACTAATGGGGCGCCGGTTTGGGACGAGAGGTTCAGGACCCGCCCTGAACCCGGGGAACAACTTTAAGACATGAATGTGTGCTGAACACACAAAGTACACACAGGGAACCCTCAGGTTCTGTACGCTTGTGCCCCTGAGGTTCTGCTGGTCTGGGATCAGATCCTGGGATGCAGAATTGCGTCTATAAAAATGCAAATATCAGTTGACGGGACAGAAACTGAAATAAACGACAGAGTAGAAACGCTGGAAAAAAAACACGTCCAACGGGGTGTTCGCAGGAATACGGAGCGTCGTATACATTCATGAATTCAGGAATTCCAGCGTTTGTGAGCGTTTCTGCCGCTGCGAGAGGGAAATCTATAGAACACGGAGACTTTCAATAACAGCGAGATGTAGCCTGCAGGAGGTGCAGATCACTGGAGCACGGGAGCAGGAAAAACCCTCTCATCACCCACTGAATAAAGAGAGGGGAAAAGTAGAGGGAAAGAAGAAAGGAATACACAATGAGAAGGACGGAAGAGAGAGAGAGAGAGAGAGAGGGAGAGCTCCTGCAGCAATCATTCTTCCATTCTGAAGAGCCCAAAGGAAGAAAGGAGATGAATATGGAAGATCTTCCTCCCACTCTCACACTATTTTCTCCTTTTATCGACGCCTCCCCGGTGGATTCTCAGTCCTCGGCGCAGCCACTCTCAGAAGCGTATCTCATCTCCCGCCGTGTTACAGCACCCACAGAACATTTCTTCAGGTATTCTCTCCTGTTCAAACGCATTTTCTTTTGAATCGGATCTCCTGCTGCTCCACGAGGACATGAGACCCAGGTTCTTCGCGCTGACATTAAACTACCGTCTCCTCTTCATCACTTCTGTTTCTGCCCTCTGTTAATGATTGATACGCCGTGTTGCTGCACACACACACACACACACACACACACATTGTGTGCTTGTTTCTGGACTGTGGGTGAAACCCCACAGAGACATGAAGGGACTCAAGCCCAGAACCTTTGTATGGGGTGACAGGATTAACTGACCTGCAGATTAAGATTACAGGCTCAGGCTCAGATTAAATCATCGTTATCGGGCCCCAGAGTCTGATAAAGATCGCCGTGATCCTCGGCGTTGTGCCACCAGGTCGAGGGTCGTGCGGACTCACCGGTACACCGGGAGCGTCCTCTGCCCGTACTCCAGCGCTTCCGTCCACCGCTGCAGGTGGATGGCGGCGTCCGTCGCCATGTCGGTCGTCCTGAGCCTGTACACGTTCTCCTCGGGCACGCGCCGGCCCGCCGCCGACAACAGGCACCCGCAGCGCTCCAGGATGGAGCCCCAGTCTGAGGAGTGACTTAAGGAAGAGCGGGGGTTCGAGTCCCAGCGGAGCCGGAGAGGCGCGAAGTGGTGGAGGGTTACGTTCAAAGGCGGGGTCACGCCAAAGCCCCTCACGGGACCGCTCATCTTTGAGCTTCATTCACTTAAATAACGGGGCTGAGCTCGCCCGAATGGAGCAGATCGTGAAAAAAAGGATACTTGATTGAGCTTTCAGCTCTTCCAGCAAAGGCAGGGCCTCTTTCAGGGCACGCCACGACGCTTCTTCGCCCGACAGCATGAGTCCGTCCTTCAAAAGAGACGACAGGCTCTGATTCTCCACCAACACAACGGGCGCCGCTAACGACGGCTGATGAGTGCAGTCCGCAGCGAAAACAAACTCGAAGGTAGAACGTCTCAATTACTTTAATGTGGCGCTGCACTTGACGTGGGTTTGATGTCAACGGCGCTCCGCTGCTATGACAACGTGGGTCGTAAACCCGCGGCCCGCTGTCATCGCGAAGATTAAAGAGGGAGAGACTTCAGGCAGAACAAAGGAGGGATGAATTACCTCAGAAAATCACGCACGCCCTGTTTTTAAAGCACGTGAAGCACTTTCAAACAATAGCGTGTTGTGTTGGAGCACAGAGCGTGTGTGTGTGTGTGTGTGTGTGTGTGTGTGTGTAAAGGTAGAGGACAGGAGACAGTGACAGGCTGGGACAGGAAGGCCGAGGGCACGCAGACGGATGGAGCAGAAAAGTGCAGCTGAAAGACACGATCACTTTGGCCATTTTTCAGTAGGTGGTCGAGAGAGAGAGAGAGAGAGAGAGAGAGAGAGAGAGGAGAGAGAGAGAGAGAGAGAGAGAGAGAGAGAGAGAGAGAGAGAGAGAGAGAGAGAGAGAGAGAGAGAGAGAGAGAGAGAGAGATGTGTGAGGAGGCGGAGCGTGACAGGAGGAGATAAGGCCTCGGGAGCGAGGGAGGGGACGGGAGGGGCGGACGGGGAAGTGAGCGCCGAACAGGTTCTGCACAAGCGGCCGTGGGGGGGCGGGTCCGAGGTCCGTGACCCCTTTTAAGCAGCGCCAAGAGGAAACGGCGTCGTAGCGACAGGAACGTGCGTTCAGAGCGCCGAGGGCCGGACCAAGGACGCGGTGGGCCGCAACACGAACCCTCGCTCGCAGCCCACCGACTTTGGCGTTGACCTTGATTAGTTCGCGTTTACGTCTTGTTGCGTGGCGGCCTTTGGCGACGGCCGAATTAAACAATAAAAAAAACTCTCATCGATCGACGCCAGCGACAAAGAGCAGCAGCGTCCTCGGGCTCAGGCGCGGAGGTTTGATGCTACCGAACAACAGCTCATGATAAATAGATAAATAAATAAATAAATGGATGGATGGATGGATGGATGGATGGATGGATGGATGGATGGATGGATGGATGGATGGATGGATGGATGGATGGATGGATAGATAGATAGATAGATAGATAGATAGATAGATAGATAGATAGATAGATAGATAGATAGATAGATAGATAGATAGATAGATAGATAGATAAACAAATGCACCGTTGTTCTTAAAAAAAGGAAAATCGTGTCGATTTATCTCCACAAAACAACAAAAAACTTCACACTGATCGACTGTTTTTGTCGTAAACGTTGTAACGGCGTTGTAGCGACGCAGACGCAGACACCCCGACTCTCGTGGGGGAACGAAGGCGGGTGTGAACGCGCGGGCGAGGGTACGTCGGCGTGCTCCTACTTCGCCCTGGGAGTCGCAGCGCTGACATCGGCAGGTGAAGTGGTACTGCTGCTCCAGCTGCTGCCGCCGCTCTGCGCCCGGCGCCGCCGTCTCGATGTAGCTGATGGTCAACTGAAACGGGAGACGGGCGGCGTTAAGGATTACCCGATGTCGGCGCGGAGACAAGGGGGGGTCGGGTCTCGTCCAGATGGTCTGGACGCGTCTCGCCGCAGACGGACGGGAGGGCGCGGAGAGACGAGGGAGCACGGCGCCAACTCAGGGGGCGCGGCGCTCCTTATGCTGCGCCGATATTCCCTCGGCTTCAATTTTCACTTGGCTGAGGAGGCGAGGATCTGGAGGATCTATTTATATTTGGTCTCATCCTCTCGTTACTCCAAACACAGAACTCAAGTCGCCAAACTGTCGCCAAACGTGAAGCCCGGAGGTCCGCGGGGCCGACAAAGGTCACCGTCGCTTTGTGGATTTCTCGGTTTGGGACCTTGAAACATCCGTCGGGAACGCGGCGGTCCCGCGCTGAGCGCTCGCCCGTACCTCCTCGCCAGGGCTGACGTCCCGAACGGCCCGGAGGAGCAGCGTGGTCCCCTCGAACACCGCCACGCAGTTGGGCCGGCAGTCGTGGTTCAGCAGAGACAAGCTGGGGGGGTCGGGGGGGGGACAAAGACAGGAAGGTGGTTTATCCGTTTGAACGTCAGAGCCTCCTCCAGATGTTTTCCCCTCCAGCTGCCCCCCCCCAACCCTCCAGCTGGTTTGTGACACCCTGAGGCCCGCCTCCGCCCCCTCGGCGTCACAGACAAACAAACAGGACTCAGAACATTCTTCTGCTCCGCTCCTGTCGCTAAGGACACGTCTGACTCATGTCCCACTTTACTGATGACACGAGGACCCCCCCCCCCCCAGTACGCCCCCGCCCCCGACGGCATCAAAACAATCACGCCAAAAGCAATTTCCCACTACATCATCATCTACTTATCTGAGACATTTGGCTGGTTTTGGGTATTTTACTGTAAGTGACAGACTGCCACACCTCTAGAGAAGTTTAGTCTCACACACCATCAGGAGGAGCTTCACAAGTCTGACTCTCGATTCGTTATACTCTCAAACTGATGGTGATTGACGTCCTGTCCCATCACGCCCACAACGATAAACAACAACGGCACAAATCATCAGCTGATCTGAACTCCCCTAAAACCTCCATCTGTCACAAACTTTAATGATAAAAGTAAGAATTAGATTATTAAAATTCAACCAATACACACAGCTGCTGCTCTCCTTTGTACCATCACAAGCAACAATGGCTTACAGGAGAGAGAGTGTGTGTGTGTGTGTGTGTGTGTGTGTGTGTGTGTGTGTGTGTGTGTGTGTGTGTGTGTGTGTGTGTGTGTGTGTGTGTGGAGACTGTAAAACCATTAGTAACCCCCTGGCTTTTTCTACAGTGGAGAAGTTGCAGGTTGAATATCAATTAGAAATCAAGGCCTCCAAACGAAGCTTTTATCCGATGGCGAACGGCTTGTTAGCATACTAATTAGATTAATTAACTAAACACATCTCGCATTAACAGTATCTGATGAAGCGGTTGCTCTACAGTGAGCAGACTCTGAACGATTATTATTAATCTGTACTGCTCCAGAGTGGCTGAAACGTGTTCTTTTAGTGGGAAGATTTAGTGTGAAATTACTGATTGTGCCCTCAGTTAGAGGAGAGCGAAGTGCGAGTCTATCGCCCATAAGATAAATAAGATGGAAGGTTCAGGAGACCTGCGAAGATTCACAGAGACACAAATAGGAACAGACGGCAGTGGGGTTGAACAGAGGTGTAGCATCACCCCAGAAATCCCCTCTCCTCTGTGAGCCCAACGGTTGCTAGGCAACTCAAATCACGAATAGGCAGGGGACCATCCTGAGAACGGTCCCATCATTTATGGATGAGTTACAACACAGATCGCAGACGCGCGCAAAACACGGAGCGCCAGTGTATTGGCTGAGCCTCGGCGAAGCTACTGTGACCATCTGACATCTCAACACCGGGAGAATAAACTGGCTGGGAAACCCGCAGGAAGCGTGTGTGTGTGTGTGTGTGTGTGTGTGTGTGTGTGTGTAGGAGAGGGATGGAATCAACACGTGCAAGAGCAGACCAAATCCCTCCCAACACAGCCAGTACAGGATTACAGTGTGTCTCAGCTCGCCGTGAGCTTCCCCGCTTGTGCCAGACAGGAATCACGTATCAGATGTGATCCTGCTCCTCTCCCGCTCCCAGAACGGGCGACATGTCTTCCTCGAGCCGCTGCCAGGAGGGTGTAGCGGCGTGGGCGAGCAGGTAGCGCGTGGTTTTACCCCAACGTGGGTTTTTATTATCGCCTTAATTATTGAAATGGGGGGAGTCACCATCTGGCTTAGATCATGAGATAAAGTGGAATTAAGAGTGCTTTAAAGGCGTGTATGCTTCACATATTGCCGTGTGTGTGTGTGTGTGTGTGTGCGCGTGTGTGTGTTACCTTGGATACAGCCCGACGCCCGCCTCCTGCAACTCCCCATCGCTGATGGTGAAACAATTACACGTCACCTAAAGACGAGAAGGAGCGGAGACGGGAGGTTAAATCGCTTCAGGAGGGCAACGATGGCTTTCATCATAAGTTCAGAAGACTTTGAGACATCCCAGACCCCTCGGCCAACGGGACGTGTTTTTGTAATGAAATGGCTGTAAAAGTGTGAAATAACGCGGGCTATTTTGTTGCGGGCTGCTGGGATTCACTCGAATTTAATAAAAGAGGAGACTACGATCAGATAGCATACAGATCTTTTTCCCCTGTAAGAAATGTGAAGCGAAAGAGTGACTGAAGACAACAACAGAGACAAAAAGATGTGTGAAAGTAGATAAGACAATCATTCCTCGAAAAGAGGAGCTGATTTGGGGGAAAGGGGGGAGAAAGTGGAATTAAATTTGGATCTTTTTTAAAGAAAATACAAGTAGAATCATCTGGAAAGCCTGTTTCAAATTCAGCAAAATTAAGTTTTATTGTGAAAATCCTATGAAGATAAAGTAGAACACAATGTTCACAATATAAAGTGGTTAAACCTGCATCATCTACTAAAACATAGATTAGATAATCGATTAGAATAAACGTTAACGACACCTGAAAATACAGACCATAAAGCAGCAGGGCGACTAAACAGTGAAAGAGGTTTGGAGGGATGAGAGTGTTGAGAGGACGAAGAGAGACGTTTGTGTCTATACATGAAAATACTGAAAGCTGCAAACACAGAAATCTGAACAAACACACGCCAAAGTCTTTGAGGTGTCACTCGCTGAGCCGGTGGTAAACAAGAAAGGAGTGTGTGTGTGCGTGTGTGTGTGGGTGTGTGTGTGGGTGTGTGTGTGTCTAGAGCTTCAGACGTGCTGAGGCAGAGGGGACGTGATTTAAATGCACCATTTCCATCCCGATGAAGTTCCATCCCATGACAGCGGTAAACACACAAGTACCGGACCAAACGCTCGCGCTCGTCTCCAACGCGCACGCACTCGCTCGTTTCTCGGTTAAACCCATCGTCTGTCTAATGGACGACAGTCGGCAGAGATGAATCGTGTCAGACGTCAATGACGCGGACAAATTCTACATTAATGTAACATTACTGTCTAACATGGTACAACAAACATCTTGATCCTCACACACACACACACACACACACACACACACGCACACACACACACTTTATTTCTGAATCATTATCTGCACATCTGCAGGCGTCCAATCAGAATAATGCGTGTGTGTGTGTGTGTGTGTGTGTGTGTGTGTGTGTGTGTGTGCGTGTGCGTGTGTGTGTGAATAAACACATACATCAAAATAAAGAAATCAAAGAGGGTGACCTCGGAGAGGCGGTGACCTTCTGACCCCTAGAGAAGAACTTTGGAGAGGTAACTTTTGAAACGAGGCCGTTTGCCTTCGGCGCTCTGAGGCGGCGGGGGCGTTTAGTCACGGCCGCGAGGAGGGAAAACGAGGGAGACGGAGGATTTAGGGCAGCCAGAGGGGCCAAGACGGGCTGCAAATGTAATCAGAGGGCGCCGCCCCCCCGCCGCGCCCTCGCCCTCCTCCGTTAAGGTGAAACCGACGTGCTCTGGCTCAGGCCGACCGGTCGAGGTCGCCGAAGACGACTCTCTGGGCCGTCGGTGACTCACGAGCGGGTCGGGCGCCGAGCGTGACCCCGCCATGGGGCGGCGTGGTGTCCGCTCAGGCGCGTCGGCCTTGGAGGCGAGTTAACGGCCCGTCACACCCCCCCCCCAGGTTGAGTCGGGCGTTTGTGCGCGTGCCCAGATTCTCCTGGTCCCACACCTTACGTAGGTCGGTCCTCGGAACGCTCAAGTCAGAGGACCGCCCGTCCAGACGCTCTTAGACTGACCCGAACCTTCACGAAATGGAAAAGCAGCTCCTTGAAAGCGCCATGGCAACAGACGATCTCCTCTCACGAGCGCCTACAAGCCTCCCTATTGTACCTGGGGCTTATTCAGGTGCAATTATTAAAGATAAATAATAAAGGCCTGAGAGTGGATTCACCTGGGGGAGAAGTAGTGTATTTAGGGACTTCTCCACATCTTTACTCCTCCGCTGAGGCCGTTTTAGCAGCGTGTTCCTAAAGGCCGCCGTGCTTCTGCTGAGCTTCCGTGTTTAAAACGAGATGTAGAAATAATCACCGTATACAAAGGACGCACATTCCCTCCTAATGGGCTTCTCTCCCAGGCGCAGCGGAGAATTTCTGTGTTGTTTTTCCCCTTTCACATATTTCAGAGGATTTGATATTGGATGAGACTCGATGAATGAACGGGAACGACAACGGGGGGTGGGGGGGGGTGGGGCGAGCAGCCCGTGATGTGGAAAATGGAAACGGGGATGAGAAAAGTCCCGACTCGAAAACATCCCCCCATAAGTCATCTCTCCCGTGGAAGCACGGACAGCAGCGTTCCCGACCGATCGCGGCTCCCCGAACGATTTTAGGATCTAATCTGAGAGTTAGGGGAAGAAACGAATAACAGAGACGTCACAACGCGACAACGGCGTCTCCGGAGCTCCGGCTGGGCTCCGTTTAGCGGCGCCGTGAAACAAGGCCGTAATGGAATCATGAGCGAAACTCCTCCATCCGCGTCTGCCGCGGGAGGAGACGCCGCGGCGGCGCCAACGACGCCCCGCGCTGTCGGGACGCTCCGGGAGGGAGATGAAACACGGACAGTGACAGTCCCCGAAACGGGTAATCTGTGGGTGGCTCCTCAAATGGATGGCTGGGGTCGGGGGGGCGAACGGGGGGGGGCGAGCGGGGGGTCGGGGGGGTCCCGTCAGACTGCTGCGCTTTAAGACGTCAAGTCAGTTCAAAAAGTTGTAACTCGATGGTTTACGGCTCCAACGGTGCTGGAAAAAGTTCAATTACTGTCAATCAAGAAGAACTACAAAGGCCGTTTGACACAGTCAGACACTGTGTGTGTGTGTGTGTGTGTGTGTGTGTGTGCGTGTGTGTGTGTGTGTGTGTGTTCCACTAATGCTTTGATAAAACATTTATAAGTCATTGTATTCTCATCTAACTACAGAGTGACAAACAATTAGACAGGAAATATGAAGAAAACAAACAAACTCTAGTCTGGAGCAAAGCTTCACAGATTAAGAGTGATGGAAGGGTAAGGGGTGTGTGTGTGTGTGTGTGTGTGTGTGTGTGTGTGTGTGTTGATGAGTAAACAGCACTGGGAGGGCTGAAGCAAACACACACACACACACACACGCTAATGGAGCTCATATGGAATGGGTCCAGTTCAACCAGTCATCCCAGCAGCTCCTCAAGGGGACAAAGCAGTCACACTCAGATTACAGGCCTCAATCTGTCCCCTCCTCGTGCTGGTCTGGGAGCCTCCACACATCTGGACTGATGTTCTGACTAGAGGACCTCCTCTTCTCCGTCCGTCTGCTACAACACGTCAAACCCCCCAAAAATCTGGATCTTTAAAACGTACACACGACACCCCTGGAGGTAGTCACAGTCTGTAGTGAACATCTGGAGGGGGGGCAGCTGGAGGGGGACAGCTGGAGGAGGGGGAACAGCTGGAGGGGGAACAGCTGGAGGGAGGAACAGCTGGAGGAGGGGGACAGCTGGAGGGGGACAGCTGGAGGAGGGGGAACAGCTGGAGGGGGACAGCTGGAGGAGGGGGAACAGCTGGAGGGGGAACAGCTGGAGGGGGAACAGCTGGAGGGGGGAACAGCTGGAGGGAGGAACAGCTGGGGAGGGGGACAGCTGGAGGGGGGACAGCTGGAGGGGGGGAACAGCTGGAGGGGGACAGCTGGAGAGGGGGAACAGCTGGAGGGGGAACAGCTGGAGGGGGAACAGCTGGAGGGGGAACAGCTGGAGGTGACCACAGCCGGGCCCCTGCAAGATGGTGTTGTCCTCGTCTTCGCAGCCATTTGAAGGACAGGCGTTCGGTGTTGATACATCCTGACTGAACCGGAGAAAAACACCTGGGAGAGAACAACCCGGAAGAGCGAAGACGGAAACGAGAGCCGGAGGCGTGGAGTCGATGGGCCACCGCACCGACCGCCGGTCGGGGAGCCCGAACACAAGGTCGGCGCTCTTTTTAAAAACATTGAAACATCGACGACACGTGTTCACACAGGATAACGCAAGCTCCTTTAGTACCTGCCCTCCTCTCAGACACACACACACACACACACACACACACACACACACACACCCACACACACACACACACAATATTCCAAACTACGTATAAACAAATGTACCTCAGGTAAACGAGAGCTGAGGCGGGTCAACAGCCTGTTTCTTTCTGTGGCGTCTGATAACCTAATGAGGTGGAAAATAAAAGACGTGAAACGAGGAGGAAGAGAAGGTTGGAGGTCTGGTCACGCGTGGAGGAGACAAACGAGATAAAAGGGGAGGATATCGTTTTCAGAAGTCTTCTTTCCAGGAAATTGTTTTTAGCCGCTTGACTTCTCTGTTGTGGGCTTAATCAAAGGGTCTTTACGTGGGGGGGGGGTCCTTCCACAATAAAAGCACAGAGCAGAGACCTGCGGCCTCTTTTCCTTCGCTCGTAAAATTAAACGAAGCCAAACCGACACTTTGGAGCGTTCGCTCCACTGATCTGGTAACGACTCTGGCTGCACCCGACCGACCCAACAACCGTTGATGTTGAGTCACACACACACGCGCTCACACACACCCACGCTCGAGTCAAAGGTTCCCAGTTTAACCGGGGTCGTGACCAGTAGCACACCAGGGGGGCGCGAACGTTCTCCTTGAGAGAAAAACCCAAACTCAGCTTCAGATGATCAGCAATATTACTGTCACCAAATCCAAAGGGATGCTTTAAATGTGCTTTATCGTTCTACATCTGTACACATCTGTCCTCGTGGTGTCTCTTTAGTCAAGTTCACGAGGTTTATCCTGAGGACCGCTTGTTCCCCTCAAAGCATTTTCAGGATTGCACAAGCAAAGAAATAATTCATTATTCATTCGTTGCTGTGTTGTCTATAGAAAAATGTCCCATTTATCACTCACACACTCATTAATTCATTTATTTACAGAATAAACACAACAAATAGGACTAACCTCTTACTGATTATTACCCAGAGAGACACAGAGAGAGAGAGAGACAGACAGAGAGAGAGCGCAATGTCAGCACATAACACACACACGTGCACACACACACTCACTCACAAACACACACACACACACACACACACACACACACACACACACACACACACACACACACACTTGGCAGTTAATTAGTGAAACTTTATGGATGATATTTTTGTCTCAGGAACAAAACAGGAGCCCAGGGGCAGAGACGACAAGGCAGACGGAGGAAATCACAAGAAGAAAGCATCAAAAGGAAGAAAGAGAAAGCAAAAGCACAAGATGACGGAGAACAGCCAGAAAATAGATCCCCGCCGAGACGCGGGACTAAATCGGAACATTTCCAGGTTTACGGAGAAAAAAGAAGAAAGAACGAAGGGGAAGAAAGTCGTTATATAACATCACGAAAAAATGAGAGTAAACGAACGTTTTCCTGTTGAGGGATGAGACGACGAGTAAATGTGAAATCACAGAACTGAGGCGGACGGGGTGGAACACAGCGGGTCTAAACGAGGAGACGCGTCAACGGGGGACCGAGGTCAGGACACAGGCGGGTGGACGGCTTCACCTCCACCTGATCCGAGGTGGGCTCAGGGAGGTCCCGTCTAAAGACTCTCTGACAGGGGCTCGAAAAAACGAAGGTAAAAACGGTGGAATTTAAAATGATCTCGTTACAGACTCAGAAGCTCAACGGTGGAGTGAGAGGTGGAGCGAGGTCACACCTCAGTAGGACGGGAGGACGAGGAGGAGGAGAGCAGGAAGCTGCTCGACACTAAATGCACACACACACACACACACCCAGGGAGGTCTGGAGGCAAGCACACACACGCACGCACACCCACCCACACACACACACACACACACACACACACACACACACACACACACACACACACACACACACACGCTCACCCACACACACACACACACACACACACACACACACACACACACGCTCACCCACACACACACACACCCTCTCTCTCTCTATCAACGACTTTTCTCATCACCCTGGAATTGAGCTGCAGGCTGCTGGTGACAGACTGAAACGCTCGAAGTGTACAAGACCATCGCTTGTGTGTGTGTGTGTGTGTGTGTGTGTTGTGGGGGCGACAAGACCATCGATCACGTGTATGGGGGGGGTCTGGGATCTGAACTCATCGACTGTCGTCTGCTACTGGTTACAGAGGTAAACCAGTAACCAGCGGAACAACGGGACCGAACAGAGACGATGGAAACCAGGGATGAAGATCTGAAGTGGGGTTAACAACCAGAGTCCTGCTGGGGGGGGGCCTCACGTCTCTCGACTGCAGCCTCTTTAAAACCAACTACTTCTCTTCCTCCTCCCCCTCCCTCCCCCGCGCTCCTCTTCATCAGCTCATCGGCCATTCTTTCAGAGAGGTGCTGGGCCCGGAGCGAGCGCACCATCAGAGGGCTGTCATGATGAAAGGGTGAGGGAGTCGGGGGGGGGGTGTTGGGGGAGTCGGGGGGGCAGCTAAAGGGTGTGGTGAGCCAACGTTCTGATGTGGAATATCAGATCAAAAAACCTCGTTTCTGAGGTGTCAGCCAGATGAGGGAGAACTCGGAGGAAGACGAGCTCAGGATCACCGTCTGAGGTCTTCGCTTTCGCGTTCGCCTCCGCTGCTTCTCGTTTTCAACAGAGATAAAAACAACATCTGGAACGACAAATCCAATGTAAACACATCGGCCCACCTCCGCCGCGCCGCTCACGCACGCCCAACGCCGGCGCGATTCGCTCTGGAGGTCGAAGCCCGAAGGTAATGGCATTTACACAACTGATGAATGCACCTGATTAACACACACACACACACACACACACACACACACACACACACTCACTCTACAGGGCTGGTTAAACGCCTCCTTAATCTCAAAGGCGGAGGATCGACACGTTGTAGCTGCTTCACATCCGAGGATCCACGAGGAAACCAGCCTGAGGAGGAAGCTCAAACCAGGTTCACGAGCACGCCGTCGAGAAAATCGATAAAATCGGTTCACGTACACGATTCTTGAAGCAGCGCTGAAAACATTTGTCTCTCAGCGCAGCACTCTTCTACTTCTTAGAGGCTTTCGTTTTGTGAATCCCAGTAAAGCAGACCAGTGCGACTCCCCGTTACTCCGTTTACAAGCGGCGCCGTTGCGGTTGCGACCGGTCGTTAAACGATTACGGACCCCGCTGTAAGCAGCGGTTGGGGCTGGCGGACAAGTCGATTCTCGGTAATAAAGACGCATGAGGGAATTTTAATTTCCCGGGTTCGTTGGACGGCGAAGCTGACCGCGGGGGGTCAACGGGAAAGGTCACGCGGCGTTTGTTGCGCACAGATGTGCGGCGGGTGAAACAGCCGCGCTGCTGGAGACACCCTTCACACCAGTAGACCTCCAACAGCCTCCCAGTCCCCCCAGTCCCTCTGATAACAGCCACCGCCTCAATGGGACCACTGGGGTCACCGTGCTGGTGCTGCTCTCTATCGCCACCCGGAGGTGTTTGCGAGGGACGCGCTGCCCCCCCCCTTCAGTCTGAGGATGCATAAAACGATGCTTCTCCCCCCCAGATGACGAAAACCCTCCCTGAAACCAGCGAAAGAGCCCCGATCAGTTCAGGTCGATTCACCAGCACGGTGAACTACTGCAGTTCTGGAATAAGCAGCAGCAGGCGCACATACATGAACCTCTTTTTGATTTCAGTGAGGAATTAAAATTAATTCCTGAGAGCTGAAAAAAAAAAAAAAAAAAAGCAAACACGCTGGAGCTCATTCATCTGAATTATGTTTAAAAACACGAGGTCCCGGGGGGGTCGCGTAAACGGGGGTGACAAATTGGTAGACGTTCCAGGAAAGAGCCAACGTGTGCAGGTCCTCCGCTGAGGCTGACCGAGGTTCCCCGTCCCCGCTCTGCTCGCCACGCCCCGAGACCCTCAGCCCGCCGTTCCCCCTTCAGCCGCCACGCCGATCGGTGTCGCGCCACCGGGCGACCGATCGCCACGCGGACACGAGAGCGTTTCAAATCGGTTTCCAGAGACGTTAAAAACAGGGATGACCACGGCACAAAACATCTGGAGGGCAGACAACCACTTCCTCCAGCATGACGCCATCCAGATGTTCGGAATTTCGATTTTTTTTTAGTAGAGCGAACGCAGCACGAACGGTCGTTAAAGTGGGGTCGGGGAGAACGTGGCTTCAGGAGGAGGCCTGATCTCTGAAGGGCCCTCCACCAGCAGAGGCCTTCACTTACCAGGACCCTACCCCCCCCCCAACGAGGGGCAGCGAACAGGGTCCTGGAGGACCTGAGCATGTCTTCGGGAGAGTCACAAAAACAGGAGGAGAGGAAGGTTAACGTGGAGGTGAGAAGATCATCTCAGGTGTTGAGGCCTCAGACAGGAGGGCGGAGGAGCGACCTCCAGGAGAGTCTGTGGGTCCGCTGGTCTTTGAATCAGAGGACCAGCGTGGGGGAGTCTGGACACGCTGAAGTGAAGCCAACGGTGAAGATTCTAAAAATGTCTCGAACCATTTGATTTTCTAATCAGCCAGATCCAGACGTGTGTGTGTGTGAGAGAGAAAGGGATAGAGTGTGTGACCGTGTGTGTGTGAGAGAGAGTGTGTGTGACTGTGTGTGAGAGGGTGTGTGTGACTGTGTGTGTGAGAGAGTGTGTGTGTGACTGTGTGTGAGAGAGTGTGTGTGTGTGACTGTGTGTGTGTGTGAGAGAGTGTGTGAGTGTGTGACTGTGTGTGTGTGTGAGAGAGAGAGAGAGAGAGAGAGAGAGAGAGAGATTCATTCCTTCCGTTCATTCGAGGCGTTAATCTCCTTCCCCGTCCCCCCCAGAGTCACGATGAACGTCTGATGAAGGTCCCAGAATTACATTCTGAATATGGAGCAGATGAAGATCTGCTCGTTTCCCAACGCGCGCGTGTGTGTGTGTGTGTGTGTGCATGTGTGTCCATCAAACAAGAGCGGCCCTCATCACCTCTGCATACAGATGTTGGTCCAGGAGATGTGAGCAGGTATAAATGGAGGACAGCGTCTCCACCGTCCCTCACGGGGACGCAGACAGACACCGACGGGATCGGGAATAATTTGAGGGTTTGAGCTGGTGTCGTTGCTCGGGGGTCGAGGGTCAAGGCCCTTTGGGGGCCCCTGTGTTGGCCCCTGTGTTGGTCCTCCACAGGACACCAGAGGGGGGACACGAGAGCGGACTCTTTCAGACGTAAACCAACGTTGACTCTCCAGAGACGCTCGAGAAGCTGGACGAGCTGCAGGAGCGTGACGTTATCGCCCCCCGAAGAACAGCAGTTAACGACGGAGAGACGGGGAACGAGAACGAGCAGCACGCACGCACGCACACACACACACACACACACACACACACACACACACGTGTGCGCACGAAGGTACACTGCTGCTTCACACTTTATAGAATTAAACGGCAACACCCTGATCAAATTATTCAAATTCATTCTCATGCGAGTCTTCTCGTTTTTATTCACTCACAGCATCACTCTCCTCCTCCTCTCATCTCCTCCCCCTCTCCTCTCCTCCCCCTCTCCTCTCCTCCCCCTCTCCTCCTCTCCAATCTCGATGCTCTCCACAGCGCCGCTCCCATAAAGCACCATTACTCGTTCTAAATTGTTTCCATCTCTTTCACCTCTTACTCACCCTTCTCTCAAGCTGTTTTCTTCCTCCAGTATTCCGACACCCCCTTCCCTCCCCCCTCCTCCCCCCTCCCTCCCCCGAGCCCACATAAACAGGCAGCTAATCTCTGTCAATTACACAAACGCCTTTTTTAATTTCTCGCCCCGCTGTAATGTCCGTCACCGCATCTGCGGTGGACTCACAGTCGCTCGGCTGATCTAAATTTGTCTGTGCGTGTTTTCGTAAACCCGAGGATAATTAGGCGGCGGCGGCCCTGGGAGACGCTGGCGAAGCCAACATCGCCGGATTATCGCCTCAGCTCCGCGTTCATTAAAAGCACGACTGACGGCGCAGGGACATACACGCATAACACGCCAACCCCCCACCCCCCCCAACAACAACGTACACAGCTGGAACGCTGCTGGATGGAACCACGGCGGCGAGGGAAGTCCGGATCGACGCGCACACATCTGGAGAGACGGGGAGAGTCACACCGACGGCAAGAGAAGGACCGAAACCAGAATAAATCACACCTACGCTCACACAGGCTGCATCTGTCCAGCACACTTCTACAAGCACATACACACACTCATACACACACACACACACACTCATACACACACTCATACACACACACACTCATACACACACTCATACACACTCTTCTAAGCCACAAAGTAAACAAACAACTCCTGCATGTGTAATTTCAACTGAATCTGGTGTCAACGGGGGGGTGTTTGTTGGCTCTGCTTTATTGGCTTATATATGACATCACTGTGTGTGTGTGTGTGTGTGTGTGTGTGTGTGTGTGTGTGATGAATCGTCTCCTTACATTGGTAATAAACCATACAACACGCTCCCACGGGGGCTCCTCAGCTCTTCAACAGCAACGTGGAATCGTTCAGGTTTGCCTTTGAGATATCATGATTTTTGACACAAACACACGAGCTGGTGTGGAACGCCACATCTGTGGCCGAGCGCCCGGCAGCTGGATGATGCGTGAGGGCGAGGGGAGGCAGCTCCAGTCGCAGTCGCTCGGCAGAGAGCGAGAGGAGAGCGATGCGGCGAGGCGGGCGGACTCTCTCCATCGAGGGAGGCAATAAAAAGTGCCACAGCCAGATCTCATCTGTCAGCGCTTATTGCACCACTGCAGAAGCCCTCGTACACGCATGCACACACACACACACACACACACACACACACCATGCTGTGGATACAAGGAGCACAGCTACACACACCTCGCTGCAGCTTGACTGGACGCTGGCACCACGCAGATAGACAAATCATTTACACCACCGCAACAGAGCCCTGAGCGCACGCGCACACACACACGCACACACACACACAGACACGCACACACACACACAGAAATGAAGTCAAATGCACACACATGCACACAGAAACAGACAAATGCAGAGAACCCCTATACAAATGCATTCAAATGCACACAAATGCATTCAAATGCACACAAATGCATGCAGTCCCTCCCACCACTGTGTTCTCTTGGGTACGTTAAGAGCAGTAACGATGCTGTTGCACGACTTCATTGTGCGAATTGGCGCTTGTTTGTGTAAGACTATTAGTGGGCTGTAGAGGGAGTAGCTATTAACATAAAGAATGGTTTTATTGCACAAAACGCTCCCCCACTGTAAAAGACTGGACCCAGAAGACACACACACACACGCGCATGCACACGCATGCACACATACACACACGCATGCACACACACACACAGACACACAAATGACCTATTTTGGTACGCTTGCTCAACATTTCCAAATACACACTAATAAACTTCTCATTTGTTATGCACTTCAGCCAATAAACCAACAGAGAGAGACAGAGAGAGAGAGGGAGAGAGAGGGAGAGACAGAGAGAGAGAGACAGAGAGAGAGAGGGGGAGAGACAGAGAGAGGGGGGAGAGAGAGGCAGAGAGAGGGAGAGAGAGAGAGAGAGACAGAGAGGGGGGAGAGAGGCAGAGAGAGGGAGAGAGAGAGAGAGAGACAGAGAGGGGGGAGAGAGGCAGAGAGAGGGAGACTGCAGCATCGGGAAAAATAATGAAGAAAGAAACATGACAATAGACAGCAAAAGAGAGAGAAGTGCAGCAAAAGGGAAGACAGAGACACAAATGAGACGACGGGGATGGAAAACAAGAGACAAACAAAAACAGGGAAAGTCCACAGAAGCTTTGTGAAGCAGAACGAGAGGCAGAAAGTGAGGGATGGAGGGACGACGGCCATCCGCAGCGCGTCCTCCGGCTGGTGCGCTCGCAGCGCCCCCTGTCGGCGGGCCGGGGAACGACACGGACACGGCAGCCGCGGCTCGACGTCCGCTCGTTAATTAACGCTTAAAGTTCTCGTGTTGGTGGAGACACCAGAGCTGAGGAAGAGCTGCTAGATACCATCACTGAATCCCACCAAATCATCAAATCAACACTAGATTAAGCGTGCTGCTCCACGTCTGCAGACTCACCACCGTTACCTTAACGTTGATGTTTA